>JBBHKE010001375.1:0-83440 GCA_037447655.1 Zygnema cylindricum | reverse complement strand
TAACTGAATGCGCAACAACAGTAACTTTGATATATACGGTTTGGACTCCAAGCAAGTTCCTTGTAAGAAGTTATAGTTATTATTAATGCTATTTTATGGTTATGGTTTAATTAGCGTAAAAGTTTACGGTATTAAGGTGAAAATGGTCCCATTTAGTATAAATGTCTATTGTAATAAGGTGCCGAACACAAATAAGGTAAACGTGTATGTTAAAACGGGGTTGAGGTGCCAAACAAACCTTAATTAAAGTTATTATTTGAAATTAATTGAATGAAATAACAATATTTGGTGTTGGTGATATTTGGGGAGAGGAAACGCCAAATGCGGACAACCTATAAAAAAAAGGATCGATTCTTAGCGAATCACAACCAACCGTTTTTGGTGGGATCTGACGCATACGGCGTCATGATGAGAAATTTTTAATTCGTTCACGGGGAAGCAGGCGAAAGCTCCGCCGCTTGTTCCACATTTCATCCATAGATTCCATTTCCTCAACCGCAAGCGTTCCTCAACCTCCCTATTGACCTGCCATTTCATCATCCCGCCACCCTGTCTCCTCCATATCTCCCTAAATCTATGGTGAAAAGCGCTCCCTCTTCCATTTTGCGTGTCCCTCCCCCTCGCTATTTTTGTCGCCTCCTTTTCTCCCCATAGGTTTGCTCCACCTCCCCCTCTCTCCCCCCTCCTCTCTCTCTACTTCTCCCGTCATTTTTTTAGTTTCTCCTCTCTTTCTCACTCCCTCTCAGTGTGCCTCTCCCTATTTGTTAATACGCTCTCTCCATATTTTTATCACTTCCCCTCCTTCTCACACTGAAGAAACCGATCGCGCCCCTCTCAAAGTTCCTCCCTTCCCTCCCATCCCCCTTAAATGCCGCCCCCCCTCCTTCGCTCTATCCCACTCCCTTTTCCTAGCCATCATGAACTTATTTCATTCAAGTTGTTTTGTTTTTTGTATTTTTCGTTTTATTGTTTTTTTGTTTGTTTGTTTCGATTTACATTTCATTTATTTTATTTGTGGTTGCTAATTTCTATGTCGTTTTTTTGTTATCGTATTTGCAGTTGTGACGTACATTTTATTACATCTACATTTGCAACCAAATGAGCATGAAAGCGAAGTATAAAAGAAAAAGTTTGATCGAGATGGAGAAAGTGAGGGAGGAGAGGGAAGAGGGAGGTGAGGAAAGAAAAAGAGTAGAGGTGAGAAAGGAAAAAGGGGAAAGAAAAAAAGAGTGATTTTAAAATAGGGATTGTAAGAGTTGCATAGATTTTTAGTGTGTTTAGATTTTTATTCGAAAAATGACAAAAGCTAATAGGATTTGGAGAAATCTAGGAAGGAGTATTTTTTTTTATGTTTTTACTATGTTTTTACATCGGTATTTTTCCGAGATACGTTATCAATTATTTCTGTATACGATTCCATAGCTATGGTTAAAATGTACATTTGCCAATTTTTGTACAATATTTATATGCCCTGTGAAAGGAATATAAAAGAAAGCGATTTGTCGATTATGGTATTATTTTAAGTTGTCCATTTTTTTGTTTATGTGTTTTATTTGTGATTTTTGGGTTTTGTATTCTACATATGCATTTGATTTATGTTTCTAGATTATGCTTTTGATTGTTAAAAAAATTATGATCCGATGTTATTTTGATAATGACATAAAAAAAAATTGGTACTTGAGAATTATTATATTACCGAGATGTAAAAAGCAAAGACTATACAAAAAATTGACTGATGATTGTCAATTTTAAATTCGGTGGACCAAACGGAAGAGAAGAAGTGGATGTTCTTTTTGTTGAGATTCCGAAATAGTGGCCATAGGATCATCCAATTACAAGATAGGAAGCTAAGGAAAACAAATCTCTATATGAGAATGCAAAGCTTAATAACTGAACAAAGAAGGAAGATAAGTTAATGACACGACAAAATAAGCACTCAAGATAAATTAATGACACGACAAAATAAGCACTCAGTGCAAAAATAACAGCAAGGAAAATGTGGAGAGAATCATTCAGTAGATTGATTATTGATTTTCAATGTAAGCAAAATGTGGAGAGAATGTGGAGAGAATCATTCAGTATATTGATTATTGATTTTCAATGTAAGCAAAATGTTGGGAGAATCATTCAGTAGATTGATTATTGATTTTCAATGTAAGCAGGAGTACATTTTATATGGGTAGGTGACGTAGGTCCTACGCTTATTTTGTATCACGCAAAGGAGTACAATCTTAACTTGTGACCTACGTAACCTTAATCAACGGTCGTAATTCACTACGTGACATTTACTCAAAATCTGCGACAACTTGACTTGCCGTACGGTACAAGTCAATGACCAATTTTTGACGTCTACGCAAATATAACTTGACGTCTACACAAATGTACCTTCACGATTACTCAACTGTACCGAAACGTACCGGACCTACTTGACTTCTCGCTCACGTAACAACTTTGATTTTTTTCCTTCGCTGAAAATGATCGCAGAATTTTAACACTTTTTACTATTTCAGAAGAAAATAATAAATCCAGAACACAATTTATTTTTGTATTAATAAATCCAGAATACAATTGTTTGTGTAAAGACTACGCGTGTTTCACATCAAATTCAAGTATATTTATGGTATAGTCCTTTTAATATGCCTATGTATGACTTCTATTTATAATAAAGCTAAAGCTTTATTGTTCAAGGACGACACATTTTCGTCGCTAAATGGTAAAATTTTTGTTTACCATCAGATTTACCATTCAGTGACGAGACCTTCTCGTCGCTGAATTATGGTGCCGAATTAGCGACGAGACTGTCTCAATGTCGGATTTGACTTAGCGATGTACTGCATTCTTCGCCCAACGTGGAGTACAACATGAAACACATGATTCCCCAAACACATTGAAAACATCATTAACATCCAAAGTTTTTATCCATTCCATCATTTTCAGTATCAATTTTCAAAATGAAAAACAAAGAAGGATACGAATATATTGAACTTTTCACGGATACAATTTATGCAACATACTTTGATAAACGCTAAGTACAATTACCACAAAAACCACCGAAAACTACTAAAAACAAAAAATAACACATAAACAGTAGTTCTATAATTTTATGCTAACCCCCATTCCCACTTCACTAATTAAACCCCTTCTCTATAAAAGGACTTTAAATCTTCATTCTCCCATTCCGCGTCGTCAAGGACTTGATCCTCCCGAGTGTTGGCATCTTGAATGCATCGTACAAAATCTCGTGCCGATGTAGAAGGAATTGGCACCTCATAGCCTTAGAAATGGCATCGCCATTTCATGATGATGACTTGTAAATCCGGAGTGAGCATTTTCTCCTCCCATTTCCCGTCCTTCAATGACAAGCCGCACTGAATCATAGCTTTACGTGCGTAACCCATCCCTTGATTGTCCTTCATTGCGTTGACTTCGCGAATTGAATCGCGAACCAATTTAAGGAAGAAGGCCTTCTCGGGGCCGAGTAGCTTCTCGGACCTACCCTTGCCACTCGGATGGGACCACGCGTGCTTCTTGATCGCGTTCATTTTCCAATCCTCCCATTTTTGTGACCAAACCTCCTTAATTTTGGAAATGACGAAGGAGTCAGCGGGTTGCACGAGGTGAGTCGCGCAAGGAGGGAAGAAGTGGATATAGTCCTCTTCGCAAGTAATACTCGACTCAACTCCTCGGAATTGTTGTGCCCGCCACACTTGTCAAGGAATACTATTTTTTCACGTCTTTCGTGGTCTCCTTGGAAAGACCTCGGCTCTTCTACCCATTGCAGAAATACGGTTTTATCATTCCATCCTTTGGGGCCATTTCGGTAGCAAACTCCTAAAATAGGAAAAAATAAAGGAGAGGGGGAGGGGGTGAGTTACGTGATGGGGAGAGAAAGAGGTTTAGGGAGAGGAGGCCGATAAGGGGCAGAGAGGGAGAGGAAGAGAGGGGAAACTCATATTTGCATAGAGAGGAATACGTAAAGAATATAGGAAAATAACAAAGTTGAACAATATTTCAAAGATTCAAATATAATGAGACTTACCCGGTACATCGTCGGCAAGGCCCTTTATCGGGTAATTTCGACCGCTGTTTGTAAATATTATCATCGGAGACTGGATTCGTGCATTCGCTCCTCCCGTGAGTCGTACCATCAAAGTCATGGACTCTCCACCACCCAAAACGTCGACGTATCTTAAAACCTCGTTGCCGCGAAAGCCCAAAGTTTTCTTGTTGTCGATATTTACAATTAAGTGGGTTTCGTCCATGTTCTCCACCAAGTCCTCGTTAAAACGACCAATTATCCACCAAAAAAATATAAAAACACAAAAGAAAACAAAACACAAGTTTGTATAATGTAAGGAATAACATTGTTGGTTTACATTGTAGTCATCTTTAAAAAGTTAGGGGGTTACTAAGACAACAAATGTCCTTTTCACACTCATTTCTCTCAACAAGCACGGAAAGGATACTAAATAATTTACTTAATATGATAAGAAGCAACAAAAGGAAGGAAAATACGAGGCTTACCTGATAGAAATCCCCTTTTTAAAACGGCCATGTGATATGCCACGCTCCTCTCGATGTATTCCTCCTTCTCCGGACTTAATTATAGTTTGCCCTTTTGGGCTCAGGCGACAATGCTATGCTTTTCGAAAAAGCGTTGAATCAAACGCCGCGTGATTCTAATGTCTATCTCTCCACCATTGTCGTTGATAAATTCCGGCGCACCATTCTTCTTCATTTCGGCGATGATGCAATTAGCCATTTTTCCCACAATGATAGTTGATATTTTCATGCCCGCCTTTTGGAATCGGAAAAATTTGTCCACTAAGTCGTTGTGAACCTTCACCACCCATGGTAGCTCCTTCCTACCCCTTCACGGTAAAGCCTTCGTTACCGCCGCCCTTCTCCTGTCAAAACCGGAAGTAGATAAGGTGAGCGTAGGTTTCCTTATCCTTTTAAGTATCGCCTCCCTTTCAACCTACCACCACGTTGCCTTCTGATACTCTCCAATTGGAGTAAAGAAAAAACATAAATTAGTCATTGATAATATACATAAAAAGCCATTACATTTAAAGAATTGCTTCTGCAACGAGGATTTGTCATCGTCTAATTCAGCGACGACAAATCCTCGGCGCGAAGACAGCTGGTCGTCGGTGAATTAGGCGACGACAATATTTCGTCGCTAATTCTAGTGACAACCAGCTGTCCTCGCTGTATTGACGTCTAGCTGTAAACTCTAATTTTGGGAGAGTTATGGTTCAGCGACGATTGAAAATTCGTCGTTGGTTTACAGATGAGGCGCTGTCGTCGCTATATTTAACAAACACAACAGATAATAAAAAAAACAGTGTTACTTTGTAGGTTAGCCGACAAAATAAAAAGAGAAGGACAAATGAACTAATTCGGAAATCACAAACATACTGATTACCGCAATCTTTTTTGAGACAACTCCCGTGTGAGCTGAAACTCTGAGACCTCCATAAGTCCTCAGAGTGGACAGCTTCCAAGAAGCCTCTAGGATAATCCTGACCCCTTTGTGTTTCAGCAAAAATAACTACCACCCTGGCAAACAAAAACCCTGACTACCTGCACCCCTGTGAAGGCAAGACTCCCTTGAGTCGATAGCAAAAAGAATCTCTGAATTTGCTCCCCTGAGCAGTATGTTATGGAGGGTCAAAGTTGACCTTTTGTACAGAAGCTCACTGGGAGAGGGGGTCCTATCTTCTAATTTTTCTAAGTCCTATCTATCTCACAGACTCTATCTACTGATGTACGGAACCAATCAGAATTGAGTTTCGTACGCAAAAGTACAACTGCCGATGTACTTTAGGTACGGACATTGTACGACATGGCCCAAATGTCGACACATGTCATATCCGGATTCGGTGCCATAATCTCCGGAGATTCCACGATCCAACGTAATTTCGCCACGCGTCATCCGATGTGGCGATGGCCACAAACCGCCGAAATCTTCCTTCGCGATCTCGGCGCTAATTGCGGCCGTCCGATTAGAATCTAATTAAATCGTAGCCGTAATAAATACATGTGCGGTATTTGTTTCGCTTACGAAACAAATGCGCGGTATTGATTTTCTGTCCGTACCGTAATCCGTACTTTATATATAACCGGATCTATGTATCCCGTAATCTATTATAGTTAAATGAATAATCGTACGTATACATGTTTAAATAATTATCAAACTATATACTACGTAATATTAATTCTAGACTTAACGGCTAAGGCTACCGGCTATTTCCTGTCTGCCGGCCGGTAGGTACAAGGATCAAATCCTGCCGCCGGCACATACCTTTTAAATAAATAAATCCTAACTAATATAAATTTCCCGTAAACCTCAGGATAGCCAAGGTAGCCATGGCTCTAGCTTCCTCTCCAATTTCTCAGTGACTGCGACAAGTTTGAGAGTTGGAGAGAGAAGTTAGAGATAGACTACCTCGGCTTCTTTATTTCTTTTCAGACCTAGAAAATACTTAAAAACCACTAGTTTCTACACTCCCCTTATTTTCTAGTCAATCTTTAATTTCAGACCACACTTCTCCCTGCAAAAAATTAGCTTAGGGGAAGGCACAGGTTTGGTCATCATATCTGCTACCATCTCAGTATCTGGTCTGCACTCTAAACCGATTAATTTGTTTTTCTACTTTTTCTCTAACAAAGCTGAGTATGATGTCCATATGTTTGGCTTTAAAATGATGTTTAGGATTGGCAAAAATAGCGATTGCTGCCTGATTATCACAAAATATTTTCTGCACACCACTCTTAAGGTGACCAAGCTCACCAAGCAAAGACTTGACCCACATCAATTCTTTTACAGCAGAGCAAGAGGCCATATACTCAGCCTCCATGGTGGACTGAGCAATAACCTTTTGTTGTTTGCTACTCCAACAGCAAGCCCCATCACCCACATATAATACATATCCAGAAGTACATCTCCTCATCCGAGCATCACCATAACTGGCATCACTCCAAGTAGTGATGTCAGTATTCTCCCCACCCAAATGCAACCATAGATCCCTAGTTCCTACCAAATATCTAAGGACTCTCTTAGCTGCCTCCCAATCCTTCTTAGTGGGAGCATTTAGACTTCTACTCAGCACTCCTACAGCTGCAGCTAAATCCGGCCGGGTACAATTCATAAAATAGATTAGACTTCCCACTACTTGCCTCTAAGGAATAGTCTGCATGAACTTCTGTTCATCAGGAGATAATTCCTCGTCTAAGACTATGACTCCTTCTTCCTCACTCCCCTCACTTCCCTTCTTCAACTCCATTGGAGTTGTACAACTATTAGCTTTATCCATTTGAAAATTTTCAAGCATGTTCCCTATTGCTTCCTTTTGAGTCAGTCTTATAATTTTCCTTTTTCGGTCTCTCTCTACTTGAATTCCCAAAATATATCTTGCTTCTCCCATATCCTTCATTTCAAATCTCCCCTTAAGATCGGTTTTCAGTTTGTTAATTTTTTCTATTGATTTACTTAAAACAAGCAAATCATCAACATAAATTGCAATAAATATAAAACCTTCCTCATCTTCGAAAACATAGATTGAGTGATCTGAGCTGATCCGAATATATCCCAGACCGGTAAGAAACTCATCAAGCTTCTTATTCCATTGTCGAGGTGCCTGTTTCAAACCATAAAGAGATTTAATCAGCCGGCATACCTTACTCTCCTCTCCTTCCTCCACAAAACCTTCGGGTTGTCGCATGAAAATCTCCTCTTCCAATTCTCCATGCAAAATGGCTGTCTTGATGTCCATCTGATGCACTTCCATGTCTTCCGCCGCTGCTAAACTGAGAAGTATGCGGACGGAGGGAAATCTGACCATCGGGGCAAAGGTTTCCTCGTAGTCAATTCCTTCCTTTTGTGTAAATCCCTTTGCCACTAATCTGGCCTTGTAGCGCTCGATTGTGTTATCTGGGTTCAGTTTTAGTTTGAAAACCCACTTACAACCTATTGGTTTTCGGTTAGGTGGACAATCCACCAGCTCCCAAGTATCGGCTGCCATGATTGAAGCCATCTCCTCATTCATGGCTGTCTTCCATCGGTTTCTTTCTGGACATGTCATCGCCTCTCCATAAGTTTGAGGTTCATCTTGATGAGATAGTTTAGTTACCTTGTTATTAACCTGTTTTTCTTGCAGTCTTTTGCTACTTCTCCTCCCCCCCTCAAAATCTGAGGCTGGAATAGATGGTTTTCGTGGATTCTTTCGATCAAACTCGACTTCTCCCCTATCCCTTGATTCCGAATCAATTTCCACCACGTCTTCCGCTTCGAGTAGAGTTGTCACTGGAGTTTCTACAGCCGAGTCCTTTTCGGTCTGATTTGTACCTGCAAGAATGTCATCTTCTCTAAAACTTGGATAGTTAGGAAGCTCAAAGTCATCGGAATTTTCTGACTCAAATCTGATTTTTACTGACTTCGTATATTTGAAGGGATCCACAAACTTTCCTTCATCCATAACTACTAGATGCTTTACTAAGATTATATCTTCCCTTTTTAGATCATAAACTCTATATCTTTTAACATCTTCATCATATCCTAATAAGTATCCTGGTTTTCCTTTAGGATCTAGCTTCCAATTGGACCGATCAGTATCTAGACTGAACACTTGACTGCCGAAAACTTTTAAGTGAGATATGTCTGGTTTCCGGCCTGTCCATCTCTCATAAGGTGTTTGATCTTTTATAGCTGAAGTAAGAACTCTATTCTTGAGGTAATTAGCACAGTTCATTGCTTCTGCCCAAAACCTTTTTCCTATCTTTTTATCTGACAACATACTTCTAGCACTATCACTTAGTGTTCTATTTAACCTTTCAGCTACCCCATTCTGTTCCGGATTTTCTGGAACTGTCTTTTGGTGTTGAACCCCATCTTCCCTCAGAAAATCCTCAAACTGGTTAGAAGTATACTCTCCACCATTGTCACTCCTTACTCTCTTGATTGGAGTTTCATGGAGTTTTTCGCTCCATGCTTTATATTGTCTAAAGCAATCCTCAACTTCGGACTTGTTTTTCAAAAAATACACCCGGGAATACCGAGACCAATCATCAGTTATAGTCATCATAACTCTCTTCCCCCCCGGTGAGGGCACTTTAGCCGGTCCCCAAATATCTGTGTGTACTAGATCTAGAATTTTTTCTCCCTTATAGGTGGCTGATTTAGGAAAGGGTAATCTGTGTGCTTTACCTTGAGCACATCCACTACAATCACTTATATCATCACTCTCACTGAACTGAATCCCTTCCACCACTCCCATCTTTTTCATCTCTCTTAACTTATCTAGATTCACATGCCCAAGCCTCTTATGCCACATCATAATATCATGAACACCAGCATAATAAAGTTTCTTCGTTTCATTACTTAAAATCAGCCTAAACATCCCATGGCTACCTTTCTCAGCAATGAAATAGACATCCTCCTCAAAACTAGCAGTAAAAACTCCTTCCCTAGTGCTAGTGAAAAAACCCTTATCATCTAATACTGATGTAGAGATAAGATTTTTGTTCAGCTCCGGAATAAACAATACATCGGAGAATGTTAATATGGATGACTTTCCTTCTACTAACACTTTCAGATCTACCGATCCTACAAGAGTAGTGGTGACTATCCTCCCATCCCCGTACTCTATCTCTACGGTGGGAATCTTTCTTATCTTAGTGAACAGGTGCCTATCCTTACACATGTGCATGGAGGCACCTGAATCTATGATCCAGCCTGCTTCACCTTTCAATCCACCGTAATCACATTTCTGCCTTCGTGGAATTTTGACCTCATTTTTCGCCTCCAACTCCTCATCCAAAAGGAGCTCATCGTCCTCGTCCTCGGAATCCGCCTCAAGTACCTGTGTGACAAGGGCCTTTTTCTTTCCTCTCGGGGTACCACCGGTCTGCCCCTCTTTTAACGGAAGCTCGGTTAGCTTAGTGCACTCTGCCATATAGTGCACCTTTTTTTTTTTTACAAAAGTGACATAAACCTTTGGGAGCCCTTGGTTCGAACTCGTCGGCCTGTTTTTTCTGCTCCCTACCCCCATAGTTTTCGACCGGTTTTCGGGAATCCTTGTTCCTCCAATCAGTCGCTTTTGCCAAGGCTTGGCCACTCTTTCCTCCCCTTCGGATCTCAATTGTATTCTCTTGAACGAGAATCATCCCTACCACTGAGTTCCATATCCACCTTGAGTCAGGCAAGTCCTGCACACGGTAAACTATGTTCACGAAGTCATCAGTTAACTTCATCAGTAAACAGTTAACCTTTTCTTTTTCACTAAAATCTTTTCCCGCACTGTGTAGCTCCATGAAGAGCGTAGCAAGCTCATTGCAAAAATCCAACATATTTCCCCCTTTGTATACATACTCCTTAACTTTTTGATCAGCCAACTGTTGTTTGCTGAATCGTTCCACTTCGGTACATCTCTATGAGAGCCATCCAAAGATCGGATGCCCTTTCTACCTGCAAATGAAGACATGCAAGTCTTTGAGTGAGATGGCGTAGGATGAAGTGCTTTGCCGCCATATTGTTGAAGTCCCAGGTTTCAGTATCATTCTCCTCGTTCCTCGGAATAGGTGACATGAATGTCGAACCAGTTGCTATTGGTGTGGTCTTCTCCTTCTCCTTTCCTTTGTCCACCACCTCTCCTTCTTTTGTTTCCTCCGTTGAAGATGGATCCTCTTTCCTGGTGAATCGGGTTCCTCCAAACCCTGGAGGAATTCCAAGACTTGATGGACGCCCCAACCGTCCACTCACTATCCCCCAAAACCTTTTTTTCGCATAGAGCTCCTATCATCATACTTTCCTAGTATATGAAGCCAGTTCCATTAAAGATTGGTACCCTAGAGGGTGGGCCCATAACCTGAAACTCTCAGACCTCCATAAGTCCTCAGAGTGGACAGTTTCCAAGAAGCCTCTAGGATAATCCTGACCCCTTTGTGTTTCAGCAAAAATAACTACCACCCTGGCAAACAAAAACCCTGACTACCTGCACCCCTATGAAGGCAAGACTCCCCTGAGTCGATAGCAAAAAGAATCTCTGAATTTGCTCCCCTGAGCAGTAAGTTATGGAGGGTCAAAGTTGACCTTTTGTACAAAAGCACTCTGGGAGAGGGGGTCCTATCTTCTAATTTTTCTAAGTCCTATCTCTCTCACAGACTCTATCTACTGATGTACGGAACCAATCAGAATTGAGTTTCGTACGCAAAAGTACAACTGCCGATGTACTTTAGGTACGTACATTGTACGATATGGCCCAAATGTCGACACATGTCATATCCGGATTCGGTGCTATAATCTCCGGAGATTCCACGATCCAACGTAATTTCGCCACGCGTCATTCGATGTGGCGATGGCCACAAACCGCCAAAATCTTCCTCCGCGATCTCGGCGCTAATTGCGGCCGTTTGATTAGAATCTAATTAAATCGTAGCCGTAATAAATACATGTGCGGTATTTGTTTCGCTTACGAAACAAATGCGCGGTATTGATTTTCTGTCCGTACCGTAATCCGTACTTTATATATTACCGGATCTATGTATCCCGTAACCTATTATAGTTAAATGAATAATCGTACGTATACATGTTTAAATAATTATCAAACTATATACTACGTAATATTAATTCTAGACTTAACGGCTAAGGCTACCGGCTATTTCCTGTCTGCCGGCCGGTAGGTACAAGGATCAAATCCTGCCGCCGGCACATACCTTTTAAATAAATAAATCCTAACTAATATAAATTTCCCGTAAACCTCAAGATAGCCAAGGTAGCCATGGCTCTAGCTTCCTCTCCAATTTCTCAGTGACCGCGACAAGTTTGAGAGTTGGAGAGAGAAGTTAGAGATAGACTGCCTCGGCTTCTTTATTTCTTTTCAGACCTAGAAAATACTTAAAAACCACTAGTTTCTACACTCCCCTTATTTTCTAGTCAATCTTTAATTTCAGACCACACTTCTCCCTGCAAAAAATTAGCTTAGGGGAAGGCACAGGTTTGGTCATCATATCTGCTACCATCTCAGTATCTGGTCTGTACTCTAAACTGATTATTTTGTTTTCTACTTTTTCTCTAACAAAGCTGAGTCTGATGTCAATATGTTTGGCTTTAAAATGATGTTTAGGATTGGCAGAAATAGCGATTGCTGCCTGATTATCACAAAATATTTTCTGCACGCCACTCTTAAGGTGGCTTATTTAGGAAAGGGTAATCTGTGTGCTTTACCTTGAGCACATCCACTACAATCACTTATATCATCACTCTCACTGAACCATTAGTTTCTACATGAGCCTCATCACTTGTTCTTGTTGGGCAGCCAATTAGTTAGTGAGTGCCTCAATCATTTGTGTCCAATCATCTTCTCTCGGTGGTGGAGGGGGGCTAATCGGACGACGAACCCTTGGGATTTCGCATAGACGGGGTTGCCTCACTTGAAGATTTCGGAACTTATGTAGAACCGAGGTACGAGTCGCTCGGAGAGCCATTACCTTGGGAGTTTTTCGACAATACTTGAGGACGGTGTATAGTCGGGGGTCCCACGGATGGTGAAGTCACAATAACGCGGGAACGTTCATCCGAAAACCGCGGTTGTCGTGAACAATCCACGTATGCCGTGGATCCGTCGGAATTACCGTATGTGGGCAAACATCGAGCCTCGGTCGTCACCGTCGATGAAAAGCCACGTCGGATGAGCGGGGACATCCGAGGGGATGTCGAGAATTTTCGGGCAAGGATTTTCCCTCGGATTTAGGGAACGCGGTTCACCATACCTCCAATGTTCCGACCATTCGGCAACCGGAATGTAATGCTCGACCCAGGGCACAAAACTGCCCATTTCCTCCTTTCCCGTGGGAGGAGGGAAAAACCAATTCGGATCCTCTACTTGGTATAGAGCTTGAGGACCCGGATTACCTAATACAATGCCTCTCTCCCTATTCGGTGTGGGAGGCGCCTCGAGCATGTCGTCATCATCCTCGTATTCATCCTCTCGTTGTCCTCCCTCGCTATCCAGACTTTCCTCGTCCTCGGTGGTGGCCTCATCCACATCCTTCCATACCCGAATATCCGTGTGATGTTCTACTTCGGGGGTACACTTCTCTTCCGGCGGTTCCTCCCTTTCCACAATGCTCTCGTCGCTATAAGAAGTTGAGGGGACGTAATCTTCGTCGCTCCAATGCTTAACTTTCCGTTTTCCTAGTTTTATTTCCCTCCTCCTCTCTAACTTTTTCCGTGCCTCACTCCCTCCCCCCTCCTCCCTCTCATCAAAACCCCTATTTTTCCTTATCATCCCCCTCCTCCTCCTCTCTACTCCTCCCCCTGCCTTACTTCCCACCCCCTCCTCAACCATCGCCTCTTTTTCCCTTTTTTCCTAACCTAATGCTGCCCCCCCACCCCTCTCCCCACTCAATGTGTTCTCTCCCCCATCCCCCTCACCTTCGTCCTCCTCCTCTCTCTCATCAAACACCCTTTTTTTCCATTTTATCCTCCTCCTCCTCTCCACTCCTTCCCCCGCCTCACTTCCCTCCCACTCCTCAACCGTCGCCTCTTTTTCCCTTTCTTCCTCACCTAATGCCGCACCCCCTCCCCCTCCCCACTCAACGATTTCTCCCCCCCCCCCCCCTCACCTTCGTCCTCATCCTCCCTCTCAACAAAAATCCTATTTTTCTTTTTTCTCCTCCTCCTCCTCCTCCTCCTCTCTATTCCTCCCCCCGCCTCACTTCCCTCCCCCTCCTCAACCATCGCCTCTTTTTCCCTTTTTTCCTCACCTAATGCCCCCCCCCCTCCCCACTCAATGTGTTCTCTCCCCCCCCTCCCCCTCACCTTCGTCCTCCTCCTCCCTCTCATCAAAAATCCTATTTTTCCTTTTTCTCCTCCTCATCCTCCTCTCTATTCCTCCCCCCGCCTCACTTCCCCCCCCCCCTCCTTAACCGTCGCCTCTTTTCCCATTTCTTCCTCATCTAATGCCGCGCCACCCCCCTCCCTCCCCACCCAACGTTTTCTTTCCTACCCCCCTCTCACCTTCATCCTCCTCCTCCCTCTCATAAAAAACCATAATTTTTCATTTTCTCCTCCTCATCCTCTCTAATCCTCCCCCCAACTCAATTTCCTCCCCCTCCTCAACCGTTGTCTTTTTCCACTTCTTGGCTCACCATCTACCTCCTCTTCCCTACTCACCGGCACCATCTACCTCCTCTTCCCTACTCACCGGCACCATCTACCTCCTCTTCCCTACTCACCTCAACAGATGCCCCCTTTTCCTTCCCTTCACTCTTTCCTCCTTCCCATCCAATGGTTAACGGGGTTGCCGTCTCCCGATGCCTCGCTAACTCTTCCGCGGTCGCCGTAACTGAAATTCTATGGGCTCCATTGCCCACAAAATTCGCAGATCCAAAAGAAGCTAATCTAGATAGTGCTGACTCCAAGTTGATATAAACCCAAATAAATGATCCCTTGACAATAAGAACCCCAATATACCTTCACCCTTGTGAAGAGAAGACCTTCTGTGTGCTCAGTTCCACCACAAAATGCAAAGCTTCAATATGTGTTTTGGACAATATTCCCCACTTTGACTTTCCCACTGAATAAGTGCCACCCTGGCACACAAAAACTTTGACCGACTACACCCTTGTGTAGCTTGGACTCCCCTGAGTCCGCAGTAAAAAGAATCACTGAATTTGCTCACCCGAGCATTTAGTTATGGCTGGTCAAAGATGACCTTTATAGTTACAAGCTCTCTTAGAGAGAGGTACCTAAATATCACTAAGTCTTGGTCTGCCTACTCACGACTACCTACTACTAAACCCTAGTCCAATAGAAACACTATATAGTACAAGAAGGTACAATGGGCGATGTACTTATTGTACGACCATTGTACGACAAGGTCTACAAGGTGACACCTGTCAAATCGGAACCCATGGTTCCTCCTCCCATCTTCTCCGGTATCAAATAATGTGGCACCACGTGGCACCGCGTGACGTTATCTCCGTATGCCGCCAAAAGCTCACTTCGCGTGGCGGCTATAATGCCGACCGTCCGATCAAAACATATTTTACACGGTTCAGATTCACGTACATGCAGGAATTGCTCCTTTTGGTTAGTCTGTTGTTAATTAGCTGTTTTGTTAATGTTTATTAATTTATGAAACCCTTCACGTGTATCGTTTCGATAACGCCTTATTGGTTAAGGCTTACCCCTACAAATGTAACCACAGACCATGGTTCAAATCTCGTATAGAGCAGATTTTGGTTATCTGTTAGTTTGTTAGAACTCTCTACTTCTACACTTATAAATACCTGTTGTACCTCACACATGTCATGGTTTACTCTAAGCTATAGGCTATAGCTAACGTCTATTATAACATGTAGGTACCAGGATCAAACCCTTATTTTTCTTTTTTTCCTCCTCTCTAATCCTCCCTCCGACTCAATTCCCTCCCCCTCCTCAACCGTCGCCTTTTTTCCCTTTCTTTCCTCACCTTCTACCTCCTCCTCCCTACTCACCTCAACAAATGCCCCCTTTTCCTTCCCTTCACTCTTTCCTCCTTCCCATCCTATGGCTCATGGGGTTGCCGCCTCCCGTTGCCTCGCTAACTCTTCCGCGGTTGCCGTAACATAGGGAGGATGGCAACGGCGATAAGCCATCACGGTACGTCGTCGCCTAATTTGCTAGCTGGTGCCCTCCATAGAGTAGCTTTAAAGACGCGAGTAAAACAGAACTGTAGAAGATGCGGCTACGGAATATGGAGAGAGTACAAATAATAATAGCACAAAACCCTACTTTGATGAAAAGTACACAGCAATGTTAAATACTACGATTTCGTGCCAGGGATACTTACATTATGTATGGCCGGGCACGGATTAACTTTGTCGCCCAGCCGATGCGTTCGACTATTCCAACAGTGGGGCGACGAAATGAAGAAATGCATCCCACGTTTCAATTACAACGCAATTTCAATATTGGGCGCCGTCTCCTGTTCGACATTTCTTATACTTTACGTTTAAGTGACGGCTACACTTTTAACCGACACAAATTATTTATTCGAAACTTCTAACGTTGAGGCGACGACGCATTGTCGTCGTCTTTTCGATTTCGCCAACATTTGCCGACAGTCCACTAAAGTAGCCTTTCGTTCACCACATTCAAGCGACGACACAATGTCGTCGCTTGTCCATTGGATTGAAGTCATAACAAAAACTAATTGGACGACGTTGCAGAACCACACATCATAACGACACGAGTTGGGGGGGGAGGGGATAACGGATCATATACAAACATACAATATGAGACGAATATAATCAAATATAAATTAGTCAATATGTCTAATTAAATTACAAACAATGCGAACTAGCGAGACACAAATTAGGCAACGAGAGATTGCGATATGAAGGTAAGGACAATGGTAAAAACTCTTACTTGTACGATACACCCCCGAAAAATGTTGCAGAAACATCTTGATAGTCCTCGGGATGAGCAGTTCCTTTACATTTTCGTGACAATCGGCGATCATCCAATTGATTACGTGAATTCGAGTAATTTTCATTGAAACTTGTTGAACTTTTCGGATCGTTAATGGGACGTTCCCGTATGTATCACACGGTGAGTCCAAATCTCCGATAGTAGCGCCTTCCACGAGGGGGTCCACGTCGGGTGATCCCATTTCTTCACTCGGTGGGTCGAGTCCTTGGGTTTGGCTACAATCCATGTCCTCTTCGGCTAGAGGTGGCAATAATCCGGCTGTAGCTGTGTTTTTCAGCGCAAAAAAAGTGGTAATGTGGAAAGTAATAGGCCATATATTTGCAACAATAAAGAAAACGTTTTGGCCAAAAAAAGATACAAAGCAAATATTAGAGATGCAAATGCCAAGGTAACCGGAAAAAGTGGGAAGACATTGCCATTGTTGGACAGAACGCCGGATATATATACCAAATAAAAATTTTGAAAGGGACAAAAAGGAGGGAAACAATATTCTAAACTTTCGGTGTTCAAAATTTGAATTCTAATATTTTAGGTGTCAGTAGATTATCCAAATATTTTAGACGATACAGAGAAAGCGGGATAGTTTCAAAATTGGCGTCAGTTTTGGGAGAGGGAGTATGCATGTGGTAGGCGACGGAGGATTTTCATGAAAGAGCCATGGTAACTGCCTGTTGCTAAATGAATGTACGGATCCTTTTCGGAATAGTAACGGGAATGATTGGCGGTTTGTTTCACATCGTCCTGGAGCTGTAATGTTTGCGTGGATATAACATTGTCCACGTGTAATCATGGGCGGCCAATCACAATATGTTGGAGAAAGATGGTTGTCGAGATTGTTCATTTTAGACCAATTTAGAATAAAAGTTTACTCTAATACATCAAAACATTTACGCTAATACTGGTCACTAGCCGAAGATACAAATGGGATTAAAACCATTTTAGAGTTAACACACATATTAGCATTAATTCATTCTGATAAAACAAAGCATCGCGACAGTATTAACGTAAAGAACCCTTATTAACGTACAGTTTCGAGATACAACGGAAAAGCGACCAACTTTTTTTACAGCAAGAGTTGCGTAAACATTACAACCGTACAAATCACGCATCATACAACTGGACAAAAAATATACGCTTTACGGCGTAGCTTCAACGCTTAACCGCCGTAAAATAACCTGACATGCACGTTTGAATATTTTACGTGACGGCGTACGATTTCATTAAAAATTGTACGAGTAGTTATATTAATGTAAACATATTTGCGACCGACATTTATCTAAAAAAAAAAAAGAATTATTAAATAATTAGAATGTATGTTTTTATTCGAAATTTTGAAATTCTTAATTAGCTAAACCACTATAATTTTTCATACACCCTAAAGAAATTTCTACGCTAATAGCGATTGGCGGTGTACTGTACAGTACACCGTGAATCGTTATTAGCCTTATTTACTCTATATCGGCACCCCAAATTTTTGACATTGATACTTTAGATATAATAAATTACACTATTTAAGGAACTGGACCATAATCTACCGCGTCTCCTGGCACTAAATTAGAATTGATGACATTGATTAATACTTGACACTAAAAATTTTTTACGATTCACGGTGTACTGTACATCCCATCTTGTGCAGCAAGAAAAAAGTACAAGTATAGGTACGAAACGGTAAAAAATACTACGGCATGCAATAAATAGCCTTACTTTTTACTTTTGGAGGAACGGCTTCAGGCGAGTGGTACGGTTTTGTACTTTGTACCTTGCTGACACGACCTGATAGAATAGGTATAAAAATACCATATCCATACACACGTTCGTACGTTCATTCGTATATTAATCAAATTATCATGTCCGTATGATTATTGGCAAAGCTTGAAAGGGTTTTCTCTCAATAAATTCATTTGCCCCATTAGTGTTGGGCTCCGCTGGTCCCATTTTCGTGTAAAAAAGGATTTCGCGTTTTCGCATTTTTTTAGCATTTTTCTTTTTTAGTGGGTGTTTTGAAGAAAGCTATAACGCGCAAAAATTGAATTTGCAAAAATTGCAAAGCGCAATGATTCGCACAGCCGCGGGAAATGCGGATGGCCTCTCATTTTTTTACACGTGTCACTTGATGTAAAAATATAAACAAAAAATTGCTAAACTTCCAAAAAAAAAATCGATTTTTTTTTTGTCTCTTTAAATAGGAAAGGGATTCGCATAATTTCGGAAATATTGATCTCTGAAAAAAAAATTGACTCTCAAATCAAGCGTAAAAAAAAAAAAAAACATGTATTTTAGGGTGCGTCTCCATTTGCCAAAGAAGGGGTTTTTTTCTGTCGTTTTTTTGTAAAACTTAGATTCGTATCGCGTAAGTTTCAACCGTACAAAAAAAATAGAAAAAATGAAAAGAGCATTTTGCGTCATCATCGAATTTAGGATGTACTACATGTTGTCGTCTTCTGTTCTTCGACCCACCTCCACGCCAAAAAACGTCATCTTCAAACTTTTCTTTAAAACACATGGACGATGTGTTTTAAAACAAAGTATTTTCGAAAAACAAATAGGAACACGTATAAGCACGGGTAATTTTTTTTTACAAAAATTTCAAACGAATTCAAGCGACGACGGAAGGTACACTATTCGTTATGTTTTGTCCGTTTGCGTTCAGGTAAGACGAGGTAAAGTACAAAATCTTTTTAATTTTGTCCGTTTGCGCCTTGGACGGATTTTATTTCGCCAAGGGTCTCAAGATTTCGATGACATTTCACGTCAAGCGTACGAGCGGCGCAAAGGCAAATTGCGTCTTCTTCAACCGTAAAAAGGGCACAGTCTGGAAAGCGATACGTCTACAATGTCACAAAAACTCACGACGTCACACCCAATTAGAAAAAATAACGTGCGTCATCAAAGATTGTAGACGTTGACAGCCGTCAACGGCATTGCCAGCGTATACAATCGTCACACCTTTAAATAACTATGTCGTTGTTACACATAGGGACGTCTGAACTCCCGGTCCGCCGGATCTGCACTAAAAAACAAAGCTTTTTCTCTAAGTTATGAGTACATTGAGACGCACCCTAATAGATGATATCTATAGTTCTGACCTTTGTTTCAATAGTTTAGTTTTGTTGTAATTAATTTTTTTCTTTCCTTTTAGGCTATTAACGCATTTTTGTTGTGTTTTTAGTCCTTTAGGATTTTGGTCTGTAACCTTTGTTGGTCATCAATACTTTTTAGTGACAATCATCACTAAAAGGTACTACCATCGCGTTCTTAGAAATAAAATCTATACTTTCGACTATTTTAGTCCCTTACAGAACCTAGAGACTCGCTACACGTGGATGATATAGACTCGTGCGACGATTGATGTCGTACCACCTAAATTTTCACAAAGTCGCAAAAGCCACGTGCCTTTTGACAAGGTGGAAGCAAATCCAGCAAAATCGAACTGAAAGTCAAAGCCGTAAATTATCCGTCACGCTCCTTTTGTCTTATTTCGTCAACTTCGTGGTTTCCGCGGTTCTCACCTTCCAAAAGCAACAATCGAATTGACAATCCGACAAGTGTGTACGGAGAAACGATGTTTTAAGTGTCAAAATAGACATCTACGCTAATAACGATTAGCGGCGTACACCGTGTATTGCTATCAGTGTTAATACTTTTCGCCACATAAAACATCTTTTCTCCGTACACACTTGTCCTGTTTTCACATGGAGACCGCAAATCGGAGGGTGAGAACCTTGGTTTTCAATCGCAAACGTCAAGTCTATAATCCGACAAATGTGTACGAAGAAAATATGTTTTAAGTGTCCGATATATCGGCGATATATCGCGATAATTTGAAATTCGATATATCGAAGCGATATATCGAATATCGGGTACATGAAATTCGATATATATCGAATATCGGCAATGGGTCCTCGATACCCAACACTACAGTACTAATTGATGCTAATTAAGAATTTGATTTAAAAAAAAAAGGTGTATTCTAATTTCGGCGTTAATGCTAATTTGGAACAGAAAAAATGGAATATTCGCCGTACGATTATATACATTAATATATGTATCCGTACATAATATTAGAAATCATACGCCGTCGTAAAATTTAAATATCCATACATGTCATACTGATTTACGTGTCAGAATAATCCCGTTTTTTGAGCGCACGTTCCTATGCGTGCGTGTCTGATTTGATTCATCTTTTGTAAAATTTTCACTTGAAAAGGTACATTTATGTACGGTCTGACATTAATCGTACACCACACTATTTAGATTTGATTGTACTTTCATTCTTTACGCTTTTTTGTACGGTACCTTAATTAACGTCAAGGAAAAATTAAAATCATGTATCATATTTGAGAAAAAAAAACAAAACTTTAAGAACCCAAATTAGTGACTTTGACACTAATTACGTTTCAGAATGTACACCGCAAATCGCTATTAGCATACTGAACGCTAATTCGGTCCCGCTTTTTTTTCTCAAATTTTCAAATATAATTATCCATACTATTTAAAAAAAACCCTAATTTCAAAATAGAGTAGACGATTTCTTTCAAAATCTCCAAATTCCCAATTAGTGTTAATAACGGTAATTATTCCTATCCGCTAAAAAAACTTCTACGCTAATAGCGATTGGCGTTGTAGAGATCGCTTCGAAAAGACAAAGGCTACAAAGAAAAGCAAGCGAGAAAAATGTTCGAGCGATAGAATGACATAGTAAGCATGTTTTGTACAACGATACAACAAAAAAGTACAGATTAAAGTACACATTTTACATAGAAACTGGTCCGTGTTTAAAATCTTTGAGGATTTGAAGTATAAGATCTTTAACTCACGTGGCACCACATAAATCGAGACAGGTCGACATTACCCGATGGCACCAAGTTCTCAATATTATAGCTAGGAATGTTGTCCGCCTAAAGATCATGCAAGTTGGATGCCAAAGGCAAGATCCATCTCTTTTTATTGCGGCATATCAGTACAAGTCACCTACGCGTCAAATAATTTATTGTGGGAAAATATTTGACTGGTTTTGTATCGTATAGTCCTCTCGTGTCTAATTTTTTCAAAACGTTCATAATACTGGGGCCCATTGGTCTTAAGGCTCTCGTTCTGAAAAACGCGATGACCTGCAGAAATAGGATAGGACACCTTGAATCGCTATTAGGGTAACATTCCATTAGGCGGTCCCAGTAAATGTACGGTGAAGTCTACTGACAGCATTTACTGAAGTCCGCTCCATTTTGTCAGGCCAGTGAAAAACCTTTCGAAATTATGATTGGTAAGACGTTGTTAGTGTTCACATTTTAAAATCTATAAATATTCTTCAAACGAAAAATCTGAACGATAATATTTGTACTAGCGGAGGTGGTTAATGATTCGTACGAAAATTTTGCGGCAAGATTTTAATTTTGGAAATGGAAATCAAAATTTCGAAACGAAATGGCAAAAGGACGCCGCAAACTTTGAAGGTCGGTGGATGTTAGACGGAGCGTGCGATGATAATTTCAGTTGACTTGTATACAGCGTGGCAGGCGGCACATGGTTTGTACAACGTGTACGCCTGTGATCGCTCGTTCAAAGTAGAATTTTTCTTGTTTTTTCACGTGTACCAATGGTAATCATCCAGTGGAAGCCAACTCTCCTCGCGAGGAGAGTTGCGTCCCACTGGATGATGTGCGCGATTGCTTCGCGGATCTCAAAAAGTGACATATCCAACGGTCAGAAATTACGCCTATATCACTGGAGCTTCCCGACAGCTTTCCAGTAATGATGTTTCGTCTGACAAAATAAATATTATGGTACGGCTATGTATGGTGCTGTACGAAAACATACGACGTCTAGTAACCAACCCCACTTTTCGTCTAATGGAATGTTACCCTTAGTGTTAATAACACTATTGCACTATTGTTCTTTGACCCTCGAACCTACAATGAAATTAATAACCTTAAAAAATAAATTTTACGTTAATATAGGTACTGTCTAAATAGCGTTAAGAACTCTAGTTTGAGAAGATGTTAACAAGTGTGGCTTACTTAATGTGTCAGTTTGTACCATAAATGTACCTAATGAAGTACCTAAGTACAAAACATAGTTCCAAATAACTTAGCCCACACATGAATCTGCACTAAGATTTGAATGAAAAAAATAAATTGCGCAATCACGTTCGCACATGTTTAGACGTTGACCATGTGAACACGGAAGACATTTTACACGTCACAAAAGATAAATTTTACATTAATAGTTAACACGCTCCCTTTACTTCTATGTTTATAATGGTGAAGTTTCATTGGATGAAAAGTGGGGTTGTTTACAGAAATCAGGACATCTCCGTACCAAGCCGCACCATTTAGTATGTTTTTATCTGAGAACAACATTACAGAAAAAATCTTGCCAATATGCTCCAAAGGTATGGGAGGTAACAATGATGGTTGGATATTCATTCGCGAAGCATTCACTTCAAAATTTTGTGCACCTCCCAAGTCACCTCAAAGAGGTGGGTTGCCAGTCACCTAAAAACTTGAGCCGCGTCATGCTGGAAAATGAACATACGTGTCACAAAGGACAACCAACGAAATTCAAAAAAAATGCAAATGATATGTACCCTCCAAAATCAAACCGAAAACACAAGTATTCTTGTAACGCTGTTTCATCATACTATTTCTATCAATGCTCATTCGTCACACTATTTTTTGCAACTTATATTCGTCACGTGAAAACACAAGAACCCTAAAACAGTGATAGACAAGGCGTTTGCAAAGAGTACACAAACTGTGTCGTACGATTACCTTGTCCTCACATGGTACGCAAATGAAGATTTCAAGTTGAAGTCGGTCTGTGTCAAAAATATTTGACGAATTTATCTTGTAAATGGCCGTACAATTACAGAAGAATTTGATGGAACATAAGCCTAAAGGTTAACGTTATTTTAATGTCGGTTAACGCTATTTTGAGGGTCATATAAACTTACTAAACTAGGGTGGTTTTCTATTAGTGGAAAAGTGGGTTGTTTATCGGAGGTCATACGTTTTCGTACAACGTTGTACCATTATTTTCTTTTATTAGACGAAGCATGTTTATTGGACCCCTCTCAGGATACTAAGCGTGTAGGCGTAAAGCTTGGCCGTTGGATGTTTCGATTTTTCATATCCACGGAGCAACCGGACAAATCATCCAGTGTGTAGTCGCCTCGCAAGGACACTATTCGTACACGTGAAATAGCGAAAAAATATTCATGACGAACACGCGATCACTGGCCTACACGTCGTACAAGCCATGTTCATTTTGCCATGGTGAATGCGGGTTCACCAAAAGTATCCTCCCACATTCCTTCTAACATCCAGTCACCTTCAGAGTTAGTCGCGCCTCTTTACCATTCTGTTTCAAAATTTTCTTTTCCATTTTCTAAATTAACTTCTTTTCGCATACTTTTTGTAAGAGTCATTAATTACCTCAACTGGTACAGATGTTACATTTATATTTTTCGTTTGAAGAATATTTTATATTTTCTAAATCAGAATACTTTCCAAAATGGTACTAGCCAAAATGAGCCAACGCAGGTGAGAGATTGTTTTCTAACTCGACATAATGAAAGACCTTGCTAATAAATCCTATTGGAAGGCGTGTCCGCACGTTTAATAGGACCATCAAATGGAATAAAGGCCTTACGTTAAGAAGTTACGCTGTTTTAGTATTATAAAATATTCAGCGTAAAATTTTACAATAATATGTGGACAATTTCATTAATATGTCTAAAAAGAGCGGAGATTAACAACATTTAGTATTGGTTAACCAAAACTCTATAAATAACATTTTCGTAGATAATTTCACTTGAAATGGGAAGGGAGTCTTTGGATTGTAGACAATTTCACTTAAAATGGGGAGGTACAATTTCACTTGAAACGGGGAGGTAGTCGCTGGATTTTGGCGTTTCACAGCCACGCGATTCTCACGTGCGCATGTTTTAATTTTTAGACAACAATGTAAGCATCAATTTCGTTTTCCTCCTCACTTTTTAGGTTTTCCATGTATTTGAGGGTTTTTTGTTTTTTAGGGATGGGCAATCATTTTAAACTTTCACCTTCAAACACGAATGAACTTAGTGGATATAGAGGTCATCATTCTGGATAGAAAACTTCGACCAGCATAAGGAACGAGGAAAGAATGATGTTAAGTTTTAGAAAAACTAAAAAAAAAATGATCCCTTCCCATTCCCTCTTCTGTTCCCTATCCATTCCCTATCATTTGCCTCTCTCTATCCCTCGCCCTCTCTCTCTCCATCTCCCTCTCCCAATCACTTTTCCTCTCACTATTTTTTCCTCTCTCACTCCCTTTCGCTGTCCCTTTCCCTCCCTCGTTCTCCCTCTAACCCTCTCCCTCCCCCTATCCCTCTCCCTCTCCCTATCCCTATCCCTCTCCCTCTAAATCTCAATCTGCCTCCACCTCTTAATCTACCTCCCTCTCAATCTGCCCCTCCCTCTCTCTCTCCCTCTCCCTCTACTTCTCCCTCTCCTTCTACTTCTCCCTCTCCATCTCTCCCTCTCTCCCTCTCCCACTCATTTCGGTTTACCTCTTTCTCTCCCCTCCCTCTCCCTTTCAATCTACCTCTCTCTCCCCTCTCCCTCTCCCTCTCCTTCTCCATCTACCTCTCTATCTCCCTCTCCATCTCCCTCTCCCACTATCTTTTCCTCTCCCGCTCCCTCTTCCTCTCAATCCGCCTCTCCCTTTCCCTTTCTCTCAGTTTGCCTCTCTCCCTCCCTCTCCCTCTGCCTTTCCCTCTCCCTTTTCCTCTTAATCTGCCTCTCCCTCTCAATCTGGCGCTCTCTCTCCCTCTCCCTCTCGGTTTGCCCCTCCTTTACTTCGTCTCTCACAAACTCTCCCTTTCCCTCCACCACTCCTTCCTCTCCCTCTCATCTCGGTTTACCTCTCCCTCTCTCTTCCCCTATCCCTCTCCCTCTCCCTCTCAATCTGCCCCTACCTCTGTTTCTCTCTCTCCATTTTCCTCTCCATTTCCCTCTCAATCTGCCACTCCCTCTTGTTCTCTCTCCCTCTCCCTTTGTTCCTCTATTCCTCTCCACCCATCTGTTTTTTCCTCTCCCTCTCAGTCCGCTTCTTCCTCTCCTTCTCCTTCCAATATCCCACTCCTACTCCCTATCCCTCTCCTTCTCAATCTACCACTCCCTATCCCTCTCCGTCTCCATCCCCCTCGCAACTTGCCTCTCCCTTTCCCTTCCCTCTCCCTCTCTCTCACTCCCTATCATTTTATATCTCCCTCTCCCTCACAATCTACCTTTCTCTATCTCTCTCCCTCTCCTTCCAAATCTACCTTTCTCGCTCCCTCTCCCTCTCAATCTGCCAC
The DNA here is from genome assembly GCA_037447655.1 of Zygnema cylindricum. NCBI lineage: Eukaryota > Viridiplantae > Streptophyta > Zygnematophyceae > Zygnematales > Zygnemataceae > Zygnema > Zygnema cylindricum. The sequence goes on along the minus strand of JBBHKE010001375.1, from coordinate 57,623 downwards.
CCCCTCTCCGTCTCCTTCTTCCACTACCCCACACTTTACCTCTCCTCAAATCCCTCCCATTTACATTTCGCTCTTCCTCTGCCTCTCCCTCGCTATTTACCACCCCCTCTCTCTCTCCCTCTTCCTCTCCCTCTTCCTCTCCCTCTCACTTTCCCACTCCCCCTCCCCCTTCCTCTCTCTCTCAATTTCCTTCTCCCCCTTCCTCTTCCTCTGAATCTGGCACCCATCCGTCTCTTTCTTCCTCTACCTCAAATTCGACCTGATTTTCCTCTCCCTCTCAGTTTACATCTACCTTTACCCCATCCTCACCCTCTCCATCTGCCCCTTCCTCTCCATCTGCCCCTTCCTCTCCCTCTCCTTTAATCATTATCCGTGACTCCCTCTCTCTCCCCATCTTTCTTTCTCTCTCTCCCCCGCACTCTCTCTCTCTCTCTCTCTCTCTCTCTCTCTCTCTCTCTCTCTCTCTCTCTCTCTCTCTCTCTCTCTCTCTCTCTCTCTCTCACACACACACACACACACACACACTCCCTCTCTCCCCGTCTCTCTCCCTCCCCATCTCTCTCTCCCCCTCCCAATTCACATTTCTCTTTGTCTCTTTTTCCCTCGGTCTCTCCCTTTTAATTCACATTTTAATTTACTTTTGTTTTTTTTTCTCCTTATTATAAATCTCTCTCTAACCATACACCTCCTACCAAGGTGGTGTGTCCGACTTGAATTGTAGATCCTTGAATGGATGCAGGTTTTTTTTGTCTTCCACTTTGTGCAACCTACACACAAGATAACCATAGATAACCTTTTCTCATATAGTTAGGATGATTCCTCTTAGCACACCTTGACAAATGATCCGCTTGATATTACTCGCTGACATGTAACACATTTTGTGATGGTACATTGTGAGGTCCTCCTTGTTGACTTCCACCGAGTGAAGGTGCCCCTCTTCACCCCCCATGTTTTTCTCCGATTTCTTACAAATCAACCGACTTTGCATATTGCTGGTTAACTGCAACTTTGCCCTTTTTTACTGCTCAAAATTATCTTTCCTCCCTCCATGCATGTGGCGTTTCCACCTTTATTTTAAAGTTGTGGAACACTCAAATGATTAATACATCTTCCAAATTGCATAAGACATTACTAAATTGTATTGTATTGACTAAATTTTTCCTTTCCTTGTCTTGCGTCGGAAGGTCCAAAAGAAATTTCCCACTATGTCAATAACCATCATTGAGCCGTTAGCCGCTATGATGAAATTCGGCACAGAGAGCTTCTAGTTGAAACTCGGAAGACTCATGATGAGAAACAATACATTTTTCTCCAATGGATAGTTTTTTATAGAGTTAATCTCCTTTATAACGATGTTGAATCGCTTAAATCCATCATCAATTCTCTCATTCTCCTTCGTTTTAAACCCGATGTACTCCTCAAAGCGATAAATTTCATTTGCTTCTGTAAAGCCGTTTAATGGTCATAAGTGGTGTCATGATTGAGAAAATGCTCCAGCGTGGAACCGTGACATCTTTGTAGTAGTGTTGTGGATGTCGCCATATCTCCCTTGTCCCATCTTTTTGCCCCCGGATGATGCCGTCATGTCTCTTTCTCGATCACAATATCCTAAATCTTCTTCGGTGTGAATGCTTTTCGTAGGTATCTCTTCCACATTGCATAGTTGGAGCATGTGAAGATGATGACCTCGTTAATTACTTTAAGATCATCATTTGAACTCTCCTCCTCTTCCCCTTGATTAAATTTTAGTTTCCTCTTCTTCTACTGCTTTTTTCTCTTTGATTCATTAAAATCCTTACTGACTCTTCTATTGTCGTCACCTTCTTATCTATTGAGAAACCAATGAACGCGTTCAAACATCTCCTCGTTCATCTTCACATTTCCCCCCCATCCATTGAAATCGTCAAACTGACACCCTATAACTCCTCCACTTAGTTCCAACTTACACTTTCCCTTTCCTTGATGATCTTTTCTTATTTCCCGCCATACTAGGAAGAGTTGTCAATTAACTTGTTCCAAAATCGATTGAAAGAATAAAGACACACAAAAATGTAATAGATACAGCACAAAGAATTTCTTAAAACTTCAATATCTTGATTAAAAATTCAATACAATACTCTCCTCACTTCACTCCTTTCTACGCCTCCAAAAACATACCAAACAACTAAACATTCAAAAGTAGATATATGTACACAAGCAAAACTAGTAAACGCCTACGTGGGGAAAGCTCACAATCCTATTCTGTTGACAAAAGTCTACCTTGTCGCTTTCACTTGACATGTACAAATAAAAAGCGTATGACAAGGCCGACAAAACTGAACTGACCTAAACTACCACTTAAACGAATCCCCACAGTACTGTAGTTTAATCGAAATGAATCGAAGCTTGATTTTGACATCTTCAATTTTTTAGCGACGACGCTGCTTCGTCGCTAATTTAGCGACGAAACTACTTTGTCGCTTATTTAGTGACGAAACTACTGTAGCTTGTTGCTAGCTAAGCAACAAGATCACTTTGTCATTGGCCATCTCTGCCTCAACAACAAGATCGTCACGTCGTTGACCCTCGCCAAACAAGTTTTCAGTACCATTTTATAAAAGAAGATTCAAGGGGAACAGAAAGGAAAGTAAACATACAGTAGAAGGGGGAAAGGAGAGGCACATAAGACAAAATTGAAGAAGTGGGGTCTCGTTGAAAGCGACTTCTATAGTGGTGGCAAAATCGTCTAAAACGACACCAAACTTCGCATGCCTTGGAGTTTGGAGCAAACCCGATGAAAGTAATGTGGAGGACAAGGGCGCCTTTCTTATTGTTTGGTTGTAGAAGGTGGTTGTAGAAGGTTTTTGTATCAGGTTACACAATCAAATATCCAGAAGGTGGCAAACATCTTGTTCATAAATGGACCACGCTTTTATAAATGTGACGGTAGGGAGAAAGGTAGTGGGACAAAGATTATGGGGGAGGTTAGCGTAGATAATGACTTCAGCTTGAAAGGTATGAGGCAAATGGGGAAAAGTGAATCATAGACCGAGCCATTTCAGCCAATGTTTGGTTATGGTTGTACCTTTTTGCAACATTGTTTTGTTGATTGCTTACCTAATGGGTGATTCTATGTTGAAAATTTCAAATAAAAAATTATTGGGAAAGCAAATTTCCCATCCAGTATTGGTAACGCCTTTTGAAGGAAAGAGAAAAAAAAGCAGTAATAAATTCGAAGTAAATCACACATAGCGCTTCTTACTTTTAACCTTACCCTAACCAACAAGTATTATTGTAACTCTAACCCTAATCGTGGAATTGCATGTAACTCTTTAATTTAAACACATTCATTTTTGGAAAATAAATCACAATACATTATTATCTTGAACTTGGACCACACCAAACCATATGGAGCCCACTTGCTATTAAGATCTTAAAGAATTTAAAACTATATAGCTTACACTACGGTGTTTCTCAAAAAAATTGTGAAGGAAACTTTAAAATACCAAAAACAACAAAAAGTTACATTACATTGACGACACAGTCCATTGAGGTAAAATCTTGACGGAATTTTTGCCTTGTAGATAGAACTTGTTTTTCAAAAATTTCATTGATGAAAATCAATATGAATGTCGATGTTATCAATGTTGATTCATAAATAGTGTGGCTGGATTTAGGGTGACGTTCCATCTGACAAAAAATGGGGTAGTTTAGAAAAATCCACGACTATCAATACCAAACCGTATCGCTTATTTTGTTTTTATACGAAAAACAACATTATAAAGAATCTTTCTAATACTCTTCGAAGGTCTGGGAGGTAATATTGACCGTCAGATGTTCATCCGTGAGGCGTTCGCTTCATTTATCTCTGTACCTGTCAATTCACCTCTAGGAGGTGGGTTGGAAGATACAAAAAAAAAATAATCGTGACTCGTTGGACGATTAAGGTACGTGTCATGATGGAAAACCAACGAAAATTGACGAAATTTGCACATGACACACGCTTTCAAAAATACAACCGAAAATAAAAATGTAATTTAGTAACTCTCCATCGTCACTCTATTTTCAGTACCTTTTGTTTGTCACACTATTTATGTCAGAAGAATTTCGTTATGTTCGAAAACATGAACCCTAAAAAATGAGTTGGCGTAGACGACTTGCATCTGCAAAAAGTATAACGACCGTCTGTCGCATGATGAATGATGATTTCGTACGCAGGTACATGGTACGCAAGTGAAGATTTTATGTAAACTTTGTAGGTGCTAAAAATCTTAAGGATATTCAATATCAGATCGTAGCTTACGTGATTCCACTCAATGTATAACACGTGGATTACAAACTATTCGTGATGGAACATCGACTCAATTAACCCGGTCTGTAAAGTTAGCCGGCCGTACGATTACAGAAACGTCTGATGGAACTTGGCCCTAATATTGATTTATGTTGTAACTTGGTCAAATTTAAAAAATAATCCTCATTATCTGGACCCAAATGAGAACTATTAACATCAAAATAAACTCAACTCTTTAATTTTTTTGACTCTATTAACGATTTTGGTGAAGCGCACCTTCAAGATCTAAAACGAATCACAATTTATAATAACCCATTTATTATAGATAAACACAGACAGGATATATAAAAAAGCACGATAGTAAACCATCTGAGTTCGGGGGTACAAAAGGGGTGGCATGGCCAAAACTGAAAAATTACAAGCGGGGCAATAAAAAACAAAGAAAGCAATGGGAACACATAAAAATGTTTAAATATAAGCACCCAAACTCAAAATGAATCTTTTGTTGGAAATTGTGTGACGAAAGGAATAGCTCGACAATGGACCATTTCAAGATTACATTTTTTATTTTCAGTTGCATTTTGAAAAGTAGATACCATGTGCAAATTTAGCCAATTTTCTTGGTTTTCCATCATGACACGTAGCCTATTCGTCTAGCGTGTCACTATTCATTTTTTTCTGTATCTGCCAACCTACCTCTTACAGGTACGTTGGCAACTAAAGAGAAAGATGAAGCGAACGCCTCGAAGATGAACATCCGACGGTCAGTTTTACTTCCAAGACCTTTGGAGAGCATTAGCAAGATTCTTTGTAATGTTGCTTCGCGTATAAAAACAAAATAAGCGGTGCGGTTTGGTACGGATAGTCGCGGATTTCTGTAAACTACCCCGACTGATGGACCTTGACCCTTAGTACTTTTCGTTTTGAGGGGTTTCATTTCATGACGTTCTTTAATTTGCGTCTAAAAGTTCAATGTAACGCTTCACGATTAAATTTCAATATTGCGGGTAAGTTAAAAGCCAATAATGTGCTCTCAAATTGCAATGTAAGGTGCTACAGCACAATGTTGTAGCTCACGCGCGCAACAATTATTTACATGTGGTTGCCGCAGTTTTGTTACCGTAAGCCTTGGCCGGCCTTGTGAATTGCTAATTTATTATGACGGTCGACTTTTAGAAACGCGACAAAATTTTAACCGGTGTGTGACAATGTTTCGCAAGTCAAAATTGTTCGACGGATTGAACGTCAAATCTAAACTCTTGACGGTATAGTACTGAACATTAGTGTTGGGTATCGGGTAGATTCATATCGCGATAATCTTGATATTCGATATATCGAATATCGATCGAGCATGATCCTCGATATATCGTACCGAGACCAATATAAATTATCGCGATGTATATCGCGATATATAGTATTTTTTAAATTTTTTTTATTATATTTTAATATAATATGTTATTTTAGCGAAAAAAGTCAAATTGTCTAATACGCCACGTACGCCGTGATTTTCGTTCCGTGACTTAAAGGTAGACGCCGCAAAATGTAACCGACAAAAAAGTACTAATTTTGAAATTCTAATGATTAATTATTTGGGGTATGGTTACACGAGGAGGTCCCTGTAATAGTACGGACAGCAAAGTTTATGTACTACAGAGGCCTCGGGTACATCTCGTATCTTTTGTCAAAATGTTTTACATACGTGTTTTGATATGAGTGGTTCCACGTAAGCTGACTACCAAATCTCAAAAATCATCGAATATCTGAAAGCCGACCTTTTTCGTCTGGAAAATCGTACTTGCGTATGACGTACGTGTACTTCACAAGTGTACCTCGTCAATGTACCTCAAAGATCTCCTTCACTCAACTGACTTTCAGGATAAAACCGTATTTCTTTCCGGCAAAGATTTTACAGCCACTTTGTCGTAAGTCACAAGACTTTGAAAACCCGTGGGATTTTTTTTTTTTTTTTTTTTTTTTTAGCTTCGATATATCGGCGATACGATATATCGGCGATATATCGCGATAATTTGAAATTCGATATATCGAAGCGATATATCGATTATCTGGTACCTGAAATTCGATATACATCGAATATTGGCAAACGGTCCTCGATACCCAACACTACACCGCGAATCGTAATTAGAGTAAATTACTCTAATTCGGTCGCTTGAAATTTCGACTCTATCACATGAAATAGAATAAATGATTCTAATTTTTTCATTATACTATTTAACGTAAAGTTTAATTAGCGTTTCTAATTCTAAAATAGGTTCGTTTTAAATAGTATGGAGTACGGACGACCTCCGACCGTGCAAAATTGTACTTTATTAAGTTAAAAAGTACAAATAATGATTTAATACAGGCCGTTATCATGTAACTGCGTTTTAACAAACCACGTAGTGCAAACGTCATAGTGACGATAAACTGTACGTTTTGCCAAATTCTGTACAAATACCTTATTTACAGTAGAGGATATTAGCGTGCCAAATTAGAGTACTTAAATAAATTAGAGTAAACTTTATAGTTGAAACAGCTCAATCACATAAATTAGAGTTAATTACTCTATTTGTTTTTTTTAGTTTTTGTACTCTAATTTTTTCATTACTCTAATTACGATTCGCGGTGTACTGAATATGACTTAGGGTGAACCTCCATCAGGCGAAAAGTGAGGTTTATTACTGGAAAAGGTACATTTTCGTACAAGGTGTAACAGTAATAGCGGATCGAACTTGTTTATAAAAGGGTATTTAGGAGTTATGATTATAGATTACTAAATTTGGTAGACGTTCGCGAAAGAATCACGCGATTTGGAGTTATATTTCAAAAGTTATAGCTATCGGTGCACTTAGGTGGCAGTGCGGGGTCTAAATAACAGGTGGGCATCATTGAAACGGGTTAAGGGTCAAATTAGTACCGAAATTTCGCGTGAACGTTTCATAAAGTTCTAATGAAACGTTCAGTATGCATGGTACTTCGTTTTGTACAGTTTTTAGTACGAAACGTCACTTTCACTTAAAGGAAATTCGTAGGAAGTTTCACGTGCGAAATTTGTGACGCATGATCGTGCGAAGTCGCGTTTCGTTTGGCGCGCATTTGCACGTAAATGTTACGTAGTGAAACGTAGCGTTTGATTGGTGAATAAAGTGCTAAGTAGTTAGTAAGAGATTTCGCACGTTTTTGCATTGGTTAGTCCAAGTCCTTGCTGATCAATGATTGGCCCAGGTAAAAGCCTGTTCAAACGGAGCTTTGACTCTGGCCTTGCGAGTCCAGGGCGATGATGGATAAATGGAGAAGTGTAAGAGGAGAGTAGACATCTTTTCCTTTGGAAAAGTTTGTGGAAATTCCGGCTGATCTTGGTCCTGAGCGATTAATACCAAATTGGAGAAAAGGCATTTTGCATTGAAATCTCTTACTAACTAAATAGTGTTTTAGTAGTTAAGAGATATAGTTATTAAGAGTGGAGAGTAGTGGAAAATACTTTAAAAAGAAGGGTTGAGCCACGAGGGCAAGAGACCAAGCTAATGTTATGTGGACAGAAGCTTCTTCTAATTTAAAGTTTATCCTTATGTGAGTGTTGTCAAATGTGGATGTGTGTTTTCCAATGTGTGGAATGTGTGGTTGGAATTGTTTGTAGTAATGGGATTTTCTGAGAGGTAGGAGATCCTGTTACATATGGTATCAAAGCTTTGGTTAGAAACCAGGGAGAAGTTTGCTCACCCGAAAATCGATTGCCGTGACCGGTGAGGGTGCTCTAACCTGTGTCGGTAGAACCACAATGTGAAGTGGTAGGGGATTGGAGGGAAACTGAGTGATCACACTGCCAGCGGCCGCTGGTTAGATGTGGGGCGTGCTCAGGTCCTAAGGACTAAGGCGGGGTGGGCAGTGTAGCCACCGCCGAAGCTCACTCCAATACCTAGAGGCCAAACAAACTTGCCTTCTCCTAGCAATGATTCATGTGTAGAGGGAGGGCTTGAAGCCATGAAGGGTGAGGATGTGAGGATTATAGAACAAAAGATCCTGATGTAGTGGGAAATGGGAATTTGCTAATGGAGGAGAAGGAAAGTGGAGTACTTTACTTCTTCAAGAGCAAAGGAGTCCAGAAATGACTCAAAACTTTTCAAACCCTAAATTGTTACCTTGATTGATTTCAGTTTTGCTGTTGCAAAATTTATGGTTAAATCTTACTTTTGAGAGCTTTCAATTTTTGCTATTGCAAAATTGGTGGGGAAATTCTTACATTTATGTTTCAATGTTGGGAAATTGAAAATTTGAATTTGTACTAACTTATTGTCAATGTCTTTTTAATTTCTCAGATCTTGATCTTTTCAAAGGATTTGTTAAGGAGAAGAAGTTTTGGATTGGAGCAATCTAAGGACTTCAATTCTGCAGCAAATTTCTTTGGGAAATTATACTCTATCTTTCCTTTTGCTTGATTTAATTGTGTGATAATGGCAAATTCTGCATGGAAACGTGAAATGGAGAATGCTTTGAATGTGTTGAAGAAACGAACTGTAAAATTGGTAAAAAAATTTAATAATCATTCTGCTGCTGTGGATGAACAAATTTGCGAATTGAAAAGTGAATTGAAAGTTGTTAAAGAAAATGGGAATGTTTCAAATGAGAAATTGGATGAGCTCATTAATTTAATTCAGGCAAAGAATGATGTTAATGACCAAAAGGGTGAAAGTAGTAAAAGAAATGCCAATTTTAGGGAGGATGATCATGATAGACCTAAGAAGATAAGGGATCTGAAATTGTCTATTAGTGAGGCACCATCGTTTGATGGTAAGAAGATTGATGAGTTGGATGCTTGGATTTTTCATATGGAGTATTATTTGGAATCTAGGAATTGTGATCGCGATGATTATACTTCTTTTGCAGTTAGCTGTCTGAAAGGCGATGCTCAAATTTGGTATTATACTCAGAGAAGGTCTAAATTGATTCCTGATAATGCTGATTGGGAAACTTTTAAAACCGCGATCAAATCGCGTTTCTTGTCTGTCACTTTTAAATCCAGAATGGAAGAAAAGTGGTTGAATTGTAAGCAGACTGGATCTGTGAAGGATTATATTGTAGAATTTGACTCATCTAGTATTCATGTCATAGGTTTGACTGATGAAATGGCTAAATTGCATTTCTTGAACTATTTGAATCCTGTACTGAAATCAGAGCTAAAACATCAAAATTTTAATAATTTGAAAGAATTACAAGATAAGTCATTGGAATTAGAGGATCAGTTGGGGTATAATCGGGAAACACGATCAGTAAGGGGTAATTTAAATGAAGTATCACAGTGGGATGATGAGGAATTTGTTGAAGAGGGTCTGAATGCTGGTCTGGTGAATAGGCAAAATATCTTCAGGGGAAATCAAAGGGGTGGACATAGTGTTAATGCAGGAAATAAATTTAACAATAGAGGGGGGTACATTAAAAGTCCTAAACCAAACATTAATGCCCAGAAGTCTAACCTTACCATCCCCACATGCACTATTTGTCAGAAAAAGGGTCATAGGGCATTTGAGTGTGCACAACTGAAAAAGATTAACTGTTATAACTGTGGAGAGGAGGGACATTTTAGTAGAGAGTGCATAAAACCCAAAAAGAAAGTCACTTGTTTCAAATGTGGAGGTCCAGATCATTACGGGAAACGGAAAGGACTAACTGAAAGTCCTCAGTTGAGTCAACCGGATCCAAAAGTTAAAGAGTTAACTTTGGAGGGCAAATTAATGAATGGAAAAGTTAGGATAGCTGAATTTATTATGATTCTCACTACACTGCATAGTTTAAAGAATCATTCTGATGAAATTCTCAACAACAGACCTATGTTAGGACAGTTAAGTAATGATGACACCAGACACAATTTGATTAGATTCGAGTCATTAGTGGAAGGAAAACCGTTGAAAGTAATGGTTGATTCAGGTGCCACACATAATTTTATTTCACATAAGTTTGTAGAGGAAAATAAAATTCCTACTGTCATAAGGGAAAAACTGTTGTTTTTGAAATGTTAGTTTCGTACTTACGCCACATTTTGTGCGCACGCGACGGTTCGTGCGTAGATTATTACCGTAAATATTGTGGTGGTACAAATGGAGGTTCGAATGGATTTGTGGATTGGGGGAGTAATTGTACGATTGAAATTAAAGGGATTAATTGAGTGGCTCGGAATACGTTTACAAATGGACGGCGGATCGCGAAGCGATCCGATGTGAAATTTATTAAATGTTGAATAGGTACGTCGCCGGTACGAAGCGTCTTATTTGGACAAGTGTACTTTATTTGCGAGAGGCATATTTATTGCAAAGGACGCAAGTTCGGTACAGTTTAATTTCGGCAAGTGGTCCGTGGTACATTTGGAGGGCGGACGGCGTCCGCCGATATTTCTAAAGGATTGTATTTTGATAATGTGGTATCAAGTGGACCGTACGTATGTGATGTCGGTTCATGACGTGGTTTCGTCCTCAAGTGACTAATCAAGTTGATACTCAGTACGCGGATTTTACGGAAGCGTCGATGTAAATATTTGGTTGAATATTGATGTGTCTTTTTGTGAATTAATTTTTAGTGTAGATTTACTCACTTTGACATACCTTGAAGTATTCGGGTATACCGACATTAATAGAGGTAGCTGGTAGATAGCGTACGTCTGATATGCCTCCGTACATTCAGCAGTAAGCTCTTGTATATATTTGTAAGACTTCGTCATTTTAGGACATAGGAACTTTTTGGACCAAAAACTGTTTATGGTTATTTTTGGTAATTTTATCTGAAGATTACTCTCAGATATGCAAGCGGAATTTTCTGAAATTCTGCATGTGAGTTCCTAATTATATTTTTAATATTGTCACAGATTTTCAGGTCTATTGTGTGCCTGGTCTGTGTTTTACTTCATTGTGAAGTTAGACTGTCTGATCAAAGTTTTGGCAGACTGTTTTTCTGCAACTTTGACTAGATGATGTGATCAATCTATTTATTATTTTTGTCTGAAACTTTGTGAGGTCATTTTATATCCTAGATAATATCTGTAAATGTAATTTCAGCTTGTTTTGTTAATTCTGTTGAATTCTGTGTTTATCCAAAGTAGGCTGTTTTTAGGGTAGTCTGTGGTGCTTCCTAGGGTAAATCCATGGCTAGAAATGGCTATGGACAACAGGTTATGGGCCCACGCCCATGGCTACCCATATTGGATGAATCTTACTTACCCATATTTGATGGAACTGAATATTATTGTTGGAGGAGTATTATGAAAAGCTACTTCAAGTTGAGGGAGCTTATGGATGTGGTGGATGGGACATGTGTCGAAACATCGGATGAATGGGAGGAGAAAAACCTGGAGTGCTTGAGGATTATCAAGCTATCTATGACTAAGGAATTTGTAATAATGTACCTTAATGTGAAGAGTGCAGCTGAATTGTGGAAGTGTTTAGAATGCACTTATCAAAAGACTTCTGTGTATCATTGGATGATTAGTGCTACAAAAATATTTGAATATAAATATGCTGGAGGTAGCATGTTTAAATATTGCCTTAGTTTCCAAAGATTGTTTGCAGAAAATGATATTGCAGGAGGAAACTTTACAAATGTTCAAAAGGTGCTCTTGTTAATGAAAGGATTACCTAAAGAATATAGGTGTGTTTTAGATAGATTAAAACAAGTTGATAAAAAGGATTGGAGCTTGCCTTTAGCTATCAGATTTGTTTTAGATGAAGAAGATGATAAAGAGGCTTTAAAGAATAGGTGGAATTTTCAGGGTGTGAGATCACAATTTCAGAAAAATAGAAAAAATGGTAAATCAGAAAATTGTTTTTATTGTAATGATTTAGGACATACTTTTAGAGTATGTCCACTTTATAAAAGTGCATGTGTCACAGGAAATTTTCGAAATGGATGGGATGACAATCGGGTTCTACCCCCTACACGAAGGGCTACACTTCACGTTGATAAATTTGTATACTTGCCGACTGTTATTTTTCTAAATATGGAAAATGAGGAAGGAAGGGAAACATGTGCTGTCACCGAAAATGGAGTGGAGAATGAGGTGACAGAAAAGGATTTGGTTTTTGTCAATTTTTCCGATGACAGATTGGTGAGTGATAAAGATTTATTGGAGGAAGAGGTTAATGTAGTGAGGATAACTGGAGAGAGTGAAGGTCAATTAGAAGTGGAAACTGAAAATAATTTGCATGAGGAGATTATTGTACTTAAAGAGGGAAAGAGAAAAAGTGTTCAAAAAATTGAAGTAGGAGAGGAAGTGAATATTATTGGAAAAGAAAACAAAAGTTCAAAAATTGAGAAAATACCAAAATTTATTAAGAAAACAAAGAAAAGAAGTAGAAGTAAAAAGATAAACCGTAGAAGAAAACATGTTCAGAAAATGGTCAAAAGAAAGCATCGTGGAAAATAATTTTAGGGAAAGTAATTCTCTTTTACATTTAATAATTTGTTGACGAATTTCTGATTTAAAACTTTGATTTTTGAAATTGTATGAGAAGGAAAGTTTTTACTTTGAAGACCTAGAAAGAGGTAGTGGAAGCAATGGTGTGTTTAGGAAGGAAAGATTTTGGAAGACATGGCAGCAGTCAGCGGAAGCAGTGGTGACGTCAGCGGAAGCAGTGGTGATATTTGAACGAAAGGTACAGTTTCATTTGACACGCGTCATACTTTATTATGGGTGCACGAAACTAAAATTTCGGGGGAGTGTTGTTTTTGAAATGTTAGTTTCGTACTTACGCCACATTTTGTGCGCACGCGACGGTTCGTGCGTAGATTATTACCGTAAATATTGTGGTGGTACAAATGGAGGTTCGAATGGATTTGTGGATTGGGGGAGTAATTGTACGATTGAAATTAAAGGGATTAATTGAGTGGCTCGGAATACGTTTACAAATGGACGGCGGATCGCGAAGCGATCCGATGTGAAATTTATTAAATGTTGAATAGGTACGTCGCCGGTACGAAGCGTCTTATTTGGACAAGTGTACTTTATTTGCGAGAGGCATATTTATTGCAAAGGACGCAAGTTCGGTACAGTTTAATTTCGGCAAGTGGTCCGTGGTACATTTGGAGGGCGGACGGCGTCCGCCGATATTTCTAAAGGATTGTATTTTGATAATGTGGTATCAAGTGGACCGTACGTATGTGATGTCGGTTCATGACGTGGTTTCGTCCTCAAGTGACTAATCAAGTTGATACTCAGTACGCGGATTTTACGGAAGCGTCGATGTAAATATTTGGTTGAATATTGATGTGTCTTTTTGTGAATTAATTTTTAGTGTAGATTTACTCACTTTGACATACCTTGAAGTATTCGGGTATACCGACATTAATAGAGGTAGCTGGTAGATAGCGTACGTCTGATATGCCTCCGTACATTCAGCAGTAAGCTCTTGTATATATTTGTAAGACTTCGTCATTTTAGGACATAGGAACTTTTTGGACCAAAAACTGTTTATGGTTATTTTTGGTAATTTTATCTGAAGATTACTCTCAGATATGCAAGCGGAATTTTCTGAAATTCTGCATGTGAGTTCCTAATTATATTTTTAATATTGTCACAGATTTTCAGGTCTATTGTGTGCCTGGTCTGTGTTTTACTTCATTGTGAAGTTAGACTGTCTGATCAAAGTTTTGGCAGACTGTTTTTCTGCAACTTTGACTAGATGATGTGATCAATCTATTTATTATTTTTGTCTGAAACTTTGTGAGGTCATTTTATATCCTAGATAATATCTGTAAATGTAATTTCAGCTTGTTTTGTTAATTCTGTTGAATTCTGTGTTTATCCAAAGTAGGCTGTTTTTAGGGTAGTCTGTGGTGCTTCCTAGGGTAAATCCATGGCTAGAAATGGCTATGGACAACAAAAACCTTTACATGTTCAAGTGGCAAATGGTAATAAGTCCACATTAGACTTACAAACTGACACAATTGAAGTGGATATTCAGGGTCATAAAATGAAAGTTGTGTGTGAAATAATGAATTTAGGAAGTGAGGAACTAATTCTGGGAAAGCCTTGGTTAACAGAACATAATCCTCAAATTAATTGGGAAATTAACACCTTAAAAGTGAAGTCTGAAAACGGTTGGAAGGTTTTGCAAGCATTATCTCCTAAGAAATTGCATAGGAATCATATAAACAATATAACCAGATTAGGAGTGGAAGGTTTAATATCTGCTAAACAATTTAAAAAGCACTTAAAAGATAAAACAAATCATGCTTTCTTGTTGTTAGTAACTGAGGCAGTTACTGATGAAAGAGGGGGAGAAAACACTAACATTGATGTCATCCCTAAATCAGACACCACTAAAACTTTTGAAAATCTAAAATATGATTTTGTAATTGACATTAATACATCTGATGTTGCTGTTAAAGATTTGATTTTTGAATTTCAAGATGTTTTTCCTAATGATTTACCCTCAGGAAGGCCACCTTCCCGAGATGTAGAACATGTTATTAACCTTGAACCTGGATGTAATCCTCCTGTCACAGGAATTTATAAGCACAGTTTCTTTGAGCAAGAGGAGTTAAAGAAACAGATCAAAGAACTCTTAGAGAAAGGACATATTCAGCCCAGCAAATCACCGTATGGAGCACCAGTTCTCTTTGTCAAAAAAAAGGACGGAACGTTGAGAATGTGTGTCGATTATCGTAGTCTGAACAAGATTACGGTGAAGGATAAGTATCCGTTACCTTTAATTTCTGATTTGATAGATCGTTTAAAAGATTCTAAAGTATTTTCATTGATTAACCTGCGTAGTGGCTTTAATCAAGTGCCAATCAGAACTGAGGATGTTGATAAAACTGCTTTCAGGACTAGGGTGGGTCATTTTGAATGAATAGTTATGCCATTCGGCTTAACGAATGCACCGCCTACTTACCAAAGATTAATGAACCAAACTTTTTCTGATTACATAGATGAGTTTGTTCAGGTGTTTATTGATGATATTCTAATTTACAGTGAATCTAGAGAACAACATGTAATTCATTTAAGAAAAGTGATAGAAAAGTTAAAAGAAAGAAAATTATACGGAAAATTGTCAAAATCTAGTTTTCTTAAAAGTGAACAATTATTTTTGGGACATATAGTTAGTGGGGAAGGTGTTAAAACAGATCCATCCAAAATCACTGCAATCCAAAATTGGAAGCAACCTACAAATGTCACGGAAGTTAGATCATTTTTGGGATTGGCCACTTACTACAGGAAATTTATAAAGAACTTCAGTATGAACGCTGCACCTTTGACGGATTTGCTTCGGGAAAAGGAGACGTTTGCGTGGGGAGCTGATCAAGAGAGAGCATTCGAGGAACTAAAAGGGAAGTTGACCTCTGCTCCTACACTGGTGTATCCTGACCCTGCTGGGGAATTTGAAGTTCTGATCACTACAGATGCATTTGACAAAGGTCTAGGTGCAGTCATAAGTCAAAAAGTCGGCAAACACTTTCATCCTATTGCTTTTGAGTCCAGAAAATTCAATGATGCTGAAAAGAACTATACAGCACAAGAAAAAGAATTACTTGCAATTGTACATGCATTGGTGAAATGGCGATGTTATTTGCATAATAAAGAATTTACAGTTCACTGTGATAATAAAGCACTTTCTTATTTGCAGAGATTAAGTGATGCACAGATTATGACTGGCAGACAGGTTAGGTGGATGCAAAAATTAGCATATTTCAAATTTAATGTCAAACATATTCCTGGGAAGACAAATGTAGTTGCAGATCCTTTAAATAGATGTTTTGAAATAAGTGTTATGGTTCAGGATGAATTTGTTTTAGATACTGTTAGAAATGGTTATGATAAAGATCCTTATTTTGCTGTGATTTGCAAGAATATTTCGGGAGGGAATTCTCACCTAGTGAATGAGAGGCATGTCAAAAACTTTAGACTAGAGGATGGTTTACTGTATTTGCAAATTGGGGATAGATTATGCATTCCTGAAGTCGGAGACTTAAGAAAACAAATTTTACGGGAAGCTCATGAGCATTTAGGACATCTAGGTCGAGATAAAACCCTTAGTCGGTTGCAAAGTAGATTGTTTTGGCCTGGGATGGCAAAAGAGGTGTCAAAACACGTGGAAAGTTGTGTCCCTTGCCAACAGAGTAAGCCTAGTACCCAAAAACCTAAAGGTCTCTTAAAACCTTTGGATATTCCCGAAAGACCGTGGGAATCTGTCAGTATGGATTTTATTGTCAGGTTGCCTGCTACATCCAAAAGGAATGACAGTATCATGGTCGTAGTCCATAGGTTCAGTAAAATGGCAATCTTTATCCCTTGCAAAACTACTCATTCAGTTGTAGATATTGCAAAGTTATATTTTGACAACGTGGTCAAACATCATGGAGTTCCCCTGTCTATAGTCAGTGATAGGGATTCTAAATTTACATCTGCATTTTGGAAAGAATTGCAGCTAAATTTAGGTAATGAATTAAAAATGAGTACCTCTTACCATCCTCAGACAGATGGACAAACAGAAAGGATGAATCGTACACTGGAAGAAATGCTTAGGACTGTTTGAAGTGGAGTTCAGAACACATGGGAATCTAAACTGCCATTAATGGAATTTGCATACAATTCATGTAAACATGTTAGTACAGGATTCTCACCATTTGAAGTTGCATACGGATACCAACCGAAAGAAGCATTAGACTTAATAACAGGGATCACACAGGAGAATAAGGGTTCAAGAACGGAATTTTGGGAATATATTCAAACAGTTTGGAGAACTGTTCGTGATGCATTAGTAGAGGCACAAAAAAGGCAAGAATTAAATGCTAACCGCAAACGGGTGATTGGGTGTTACGCACAGGTGACAAGGTTTGGCTTTCTACAACTCATTACAGGTGCAAGATCGAGGGACAATCAGATCCTACGGGGAAATTTGCTCCTAAGTTCATTGGACCATTTACTGTAATCGAGATGATATCGTCAGTTGCTGCCAAATTGGACTTTCCGGCGTCAACAAAAATTCATCCAGTGATACACATTAGCCAATTGAAACCAGCGAGTCTTCGACCAACCGAAGGAGAATTGGAATTGGATCCCTCAGTAATTATAGAACCTGAAGTACCTGAAGTACACAGATGGGTAATAGATTGGGTTGGTCAATAGTTCAAGGTCTGAGATACTATATTATGGCAAGTGCATTATCTAGGTTGGCCTGAGGATGAGTTTACTTTAGAGGATAAAAATTCTGAATTCTTACAGAGGTATTGGAGAGACAATAATATAGAGGTCCCATCTTGAGAATTAAAAAATGTTTTAACTGAGGGCAGTTAAAAATTAGGAGGGGATGATGTAACAGTAATAGCGGATCGAACTTGTTTATAAAAGGGCATTTAGGAGTTATGATTATAGATTACTAAATTTGGTAGACGTTCGCGAAAGAATCACGCGATTTGGAGTTATATTTCAAAAGTTATAGCTATGGTGGCACTTAGGTGGCAGTGCGGGGTCTAAATAACAGGTGGGTATCATTGAAACGGGTTAAGGGTCAAATTAGTACCGAAATTTCGCGTGAACGTTTCATAAAGTTCTAATGAAACGTTCAGTATGCATGGTACTTCGTTTCGTACAATTTTTAGTACGAAACGTCACTTTCACTTAAAGGAAATTCGTAGGAAGTTTCACGTGCGAAATTTGTGACGCATGATCGTGCGAAGTCGCGTTTCGTTTGGCGCGCATTTGCACGTAAATGTTACGTAGTGAAACGTAGCGTTTGATTGGTGAATAAAGTGCTAAGTAGTTAGTAAGAGATTTCGCACGTTTTTGCATTGGTTAGTCCAAGTCCTTGCTGATCAATGATTGGCCCAGGTAAAAGCCTGTTCAAACGGAGCTTTGACTCTGGCCTTGCGAGTCCAGGGCGATGATGGATAAATGGAGAAGTGTAAGAGGAGAGTAGACATCTTTTCCTTTGGAAAAGTTTGTGGAAATTCCGGCTGATCTTGGTCCTGAGCGATTAATACCAAATTGGAGAAAAGGCATTTTGCATTGAAATCTCTTACTAACTAAATAGTGTTTTAGTAGTTAAGAGATATAGTTATTAAGAGTGGAGAGTAGTGGAAAATACTTTAAAAAGAAGGGTTGAGCCACGAGGGCAAGAGACCAAGCTAATGTTATGTGGACAAAGCTTCTTCTAATTTAAAGTTTATCCTTATGTGAGTGTTGTCAAATGTGGATGTGTGTTTTCCAATGTGTGGAATGTGTGGTTGGAATTGTTTGTAGTAATGGGATTTTTTGAGAGGTAGGAGATCTTGTTACACAAGGCCAGCTCATTTTCGTACATGGCAGTACTGTTTTTTGCTTTTTTTTTAAACATCATTACTGTCGGCGCGTCAAGATTCTCCACATTCTTGGGCGACATTGTCGACCGTCCGATTAAGTGTTTTCGAAACATTCAGACATTCTATCCAGTATCCAGCTAGTATGTCCTTCGGACATAAGCCACGCGCCTTCGTACATGTGCCACGCGCGTACGGACAGGCATGAATCAAATCCTTCGAAAACCACTAAATATGTTTGTTGAACAAGAAACCATTGATGCTATAACGACAATAAAAGAACGTACAAAATGAATTCTGTTATAACAACGACAAAACAGGAATGTAGAAATTGTACGTTCTCGTAATTTTATTTTTCGGGTGGTTGTACGGATACGATTAGATTTTTCGCTTTTGGAATCTTTGACGACCCTCGCCGTCAGAACAGGAATCTACGTGCATCCAATCGAAAGAAAGCACGCACACGATAGATTCCGTGCTGACGCGACCTGATGGAGAAGTGATCGAAATATTACTGCCAGTTAATGTAACCGTACGATTACTGTCGGCGCCTGATGGAGATATGGCCTTAGCTTGTACTAATGTGTACTTAAATGTACAATCTTTGACAAGCTGACGTAAGTGACTGCGCACAACCAAAATAAATTTTTACTGCGATAATAATAAAGGAAATTGCTAATCGTAGAGAAGATTTTTGCTGAGTGCAGGTAGTTGTCAAAAATTGTACATTTGAAGTACAATTTGGTACAGGCTACGTACCTTTAATTTCAGATCTGACCGTCAATCCGTCGAACAACTTTGACTGATGGAATATTGTACCGGCGGTTAAAAAAGTGTCGCGCTTGCAAACGTCGACCGTTATAAAAAAAATAAAATTTCACACGGCTGGCGCAGGTTTACTGTAACCAAACTGCGGCAGCCACATATAATTAAAATGGCTGCGCGCAGGTAGTTTACTGCAAAAATGAAATCAACTCGCGATCGGTTACATTGAACTTGGACACATATTAAAGGACGACGTACAACATGTGTAAACTCGCACAAAACCAAATAAACTTCGTACAAAATAAAAATGCGTACCCGACTACCCGCGTATAAATATCGATGAAACTAAAATGACACGTCGTCACGTCCACGGTGGACCTGACATCGAGCTGATTTCATTTTTGTGGCTAACGTGAAGTGATAAACTACATCGCGAATCGTTATTAGTGTCACGGTCACTAATTTGGGTTCTTAAAATTTTGATTTTTTTCCTCAAATAGGATACATGATTTTAATTTTTCCTTGACGTTAATTAAGGTACTGTACAAAATAGCGTAAAGCGTGAAAGTACACTAAAATTTAAATAGTGTCGTGTACGGTCGATGTCAGACCAAACATAACTATACCTTTTCAAGTGAAAACTTACAAAAAATGAATTTAATCAGACGCGGACGCATAGGAACGTGCGCTAAAAAAACGTGATTAGTCTGCACGTAAATTAGTATAGCATGTATGGATATTTTAGATTCGCGACGGCGTACGATTTCCAATATTTTGAACGAATACATATATTAATGTATATAACCGTACGGCGAATTTTCCATTTTTGCTGTTCCCAAATTAGCATAAACGCTGAAATTAGAAAACACCTTTTTTTTGAAAAATTTCAAATTCTTAATTAGCATCAATTACGGTAAATTTTCTTTAACACTATTTAAACTATGACACTAATAACGATTCGCGGTGTACCTGCGCGCAGCCACTTTACTTATATGTGGCTTCCGCAGTTTGGTTACATTAAAACTGCGCCGGCGGTGTGATTTTTTTTTTTTTTTTTTTTTTTTGCAAGCGCGACACTTTTTTAACCCCAATTAAATAATCCGCTACCAAAGTTGTTCACGGATTGACCATCGATCCGAAATTAGCCAGACCAAATTGTACTTCAATACACCGACATCTACACCGCGCATCGTATTAGTGCAAAGTTTTAATAGTGTGTAAGTAAATATACCGTCATTGACGCTAATTAAGAATTTGAAAATTAAAAAAAAAAAGGTTTATTCTAATTTTAGTGTTAACGCTAATTTGGATCAGCAAAATTGGAAAATTTTCTGTACGATTATATACATTATTATATGTATCCGTACAAAATATAAAAAATCGTACACCGTAGTGAAATTTAAATATCCGTACATTTCAGATAAATTTACGTTTCAGACCAATCCCGTTTTATTAGCGCACGTTCTTATGCGTACGCGTCCGATTTAATTCATTTTTTGTAAAATTTTCACTTGAAAAGGTACATTTATGTACGTTCTGACATCGGCCGTACACCACGCTATTTAGATCTTATTGAACTTTAGTTCTTTACGCTAATTTGTACGGTACCTCAATTAACGCCAAGGAAAAATTAAAATCATGTATCTAACAGTAGAACAAATTGTGACTTTCCTGCAACGATGCATGTACAAATGAATCGCTATTGGCGTGTTGAACGCTAATTGAGGTACCCTGTTTTTTTCGGCAAATTCTCAAATAGAATTAAACATTCTAAATGTTTCTACACGTTATTTGAGGTAGCCCATTAAATAGGATTCATGACTCTAACTAATATAGTGCCATTATAAATAGTGTGGTGTACGGTCTGTCAGAGACGTACTTTTTTGTAATTTTTCAAGTAGAAAAGTACAGAAAAGATATTCACGCTGTCCCGTAGACGCGCTAACATGTAATTTCGTAAATATTTTCCGGCATTCGCGGATGCCAAAAAAACGCGACGAATGCGCATATTTTAGTGTGGTGATATTCTGCACCGAAAATTTTTACAAGGCAGTTTACAAATTAGAGTATACGAAAAATTAGAATAAAAATTATTTCCAAAAAAAACGACATTCCCAATTAGCGTAAAGTACGCTAATTGTTTCATTACGCTATCTATTTCATTACGCTATCTAATTCACGGTGTACCTGCGCGCAGCAAAAATCGTCTCTGCGATTAGCAATTCCCATAATAAATTAAACAATCACTGTGATGATCATTTACCGTAGTTTGTACTTTTGGCGTATTGACAAAGATATGATGGTAACTGGATTCGTGTTTGAAAATCCATTCCATAATTAAACCTAACAGATCGTAACCGAGCCTAGTGTTACTAGGATAGGGAAAAACGACAAAGTACTGATATTTCCACCCGTACTAGGTAAATCCAAGAGCTACAGTAATGGTACAATAAATCAGATTCTCAAAAGCGACTGGATCCTAATGATGAATCTCCGATTTCTGCATTCTTAACAAATCTTATAAGATACACGTGTACTAGCCAAATTAAAGCATTTTATCCAATGAGAGTCATCTAAGTTAAAGGCTTTGACGGCTTCTGACACTTTGCTTTGTTTATTCCGTACATACTGCAGGCTGGCCAATGACGCCCCAATGGTTGATAATGTCGGCGCCGTCGTTTTCCTCCACGTGTAGCTCCATGTAATCCATCCGACGGTCATTGTTAGTACAGTCTAGTGGAAAACGGAGCTACAACGTGACACTAACGTCCGATCTCGAGGAACTACAGTACAGCACAGCGCAGTAGATGTCAGTGCAAGTTTCCTCGAGAAGGTACAGCGGTCTAAAGTATCGTACGGATCCATTGGCCTCTTCTCTGGTTTTGTGACTTTGTCCTTAGCGCCAGTAATGGGCCATTAGGGTTTGGCAATCCGTACGACCGATTTGTGAAAAAAAAAATAAAGTGATGACGCGCAAAAAATTGTGCTGCAAAGGCTCAATGATTGGGGTAGCCGTAAGAAATCTGGCCTGGCCTCTCATTTTGTTACGCGTGTAATTTTGAAGAAAGCATAGGAAAACCAAAAAGCACTAATCGTCTCTACAAAGAGGAAAGTGATTCGCCCAAATTTGGGACCCGATCCCAGAAAAAAAACATGACTCGCAAATCATGAAATCAAGCGTAATTTATCTTTTGCATGTATTTGTTTTTTTTGTTCTTCGCGGAATTTTTCTTCTCTTTGTTTGTAACCAGTAAATCACGCCCGTTACACGGGCATGGACCGTGTCCTATTATTCATGCCCGTTACACGAACTTGGACAGTGTTCCGTTTATCATGCCCGTTTTTCATGCCTGTTACACTTGGGACCGTGTCATGTTTACAAAAACGTCAAAGTACTATTGTACTGTTTTAAACTTTCGTACGGACTTTTGTAGACGCGACCCAAAACAAAACGATTGACGCAAACCGGTTGACAGGATCGAGCAACCAAGATCGAACGGGGACAGTGTCCCGTTTATCATGCCGCATGGACCGCGTCCTTTTTATCGAAACGTCCAAGTACTTTTTGTACTATTCAAGGCGTCCGTACGTACATTTGTAGACGCGACCCAAAACTACACAACGATTGACGGAAATCTGCGATTTGCGGGACAGAGTTACCCGTTTGCTGACGTCGGCCGAGGGACACGCCGTTTAGGGTTGCAGACTAACAAAAAGTGGGCCTATTTAAAGGTTTCCAAAGCGACAACCAACGGTCTATAACTTTTATGTAGATGTAGATGGCTACGAGGCAAAATTGTGAATGGCCGAAATTCTGACACGCGTCACGCAAATAGGATCCACCAGATCATTTTTTTTCAGAAACGAGCGTCTTTCGGATCGCATTTTTTGCCCAATGGAGGCCAACTCTCAGGGTACTTTTTTTACGAAAGTCAAGTCAGAGAACGAAACGCGATTGGTCAGCCAAAACAGACAAAAAATGACAACTGTAGCTCCAAAATTACAGTAGCCGCGGGAAATTGGGCGGGAAATCACTAAATTTCAAAAAGGCGTACTATACTGTACCTTACCGTACGCTATATAATAAGGAAAGTTTTACGAAAATTGTTCCTGAAACGTTTGACGTACCTTTTTCAATGTCGCACGAAATCAAACGATTCGTCGAAATTTGGGAGCTGGTTCCCAAAAATACTTTTGAGACGCGCAAAACGGCGCTAGAAAAAAAAAAATCTCAAAATCTTTTTTTGTTTTCTTGCCTCAAGCCACGCGGTGACCTGATTGGCTGAAAACATTGTCATCATCACCTGGAGCCTCCTATTGGTCCGTCGCGATCTACTACCTGCATTTTAAGCTAAAAATGCACTGATTGGAGCTAAAGGTCTTTTGTCGTTTTGTGCACGATTTTATTTTGTCGTCTATTGTAGTTTCAGCAGTCCGTTCACATAAATTCCAGTTGAAAATCCAGAAAAAAAACACACTAAACCTTCAAAGAATAGGACAAATAAGGATGGAATAGGACCCAAGTCGACCTAAAATTCTTGTCGTTTTCCTCCATTGGCTCCGATGGCCAGCCTTCCGGTACTTCTCCGCATTTTTATGCACGTTTTCGTTTGTGCCACGTGGCTTTTCTCTGACCGTACATCGGCCTCAGCAGATAGTGACAAACCGACGCCGGCCGGAAAAGGGGTATCTTCTCGAAAGGGTCCGGAAGCAAAAATAGTCAAATTTAGTGTGTATCCGCGGCCTGAGAATACGACAATTGTGACAGTTGGTCACGTGGATAAGTCGACAGGTGTTTCTGGGAAACACGTAAAAGGTACGATTTTTTACGCCTTCAGTTTGGACCCCCTTTTTTTTGGGGGGGGAAATTGCTTCCTTAATAATAGTCGGGATTTTTGTTTTTGTTTTTGGTTTTTTTATTATTCCTATTTTTGCTTCGAGGAGTTGTATTTTTTTTGGAATAAGAATGGGAATTAACGAGTTTTTTTAGGTTTAAAATTTGTTTTTTTTCTTTCTTTTACTTAGCCGAACCTTTTTTTTTTTGAACTATTTTGTCACAAATTCTTGGATTTTTCGAAAAAATAAAAAAATGGGTCAACTTTGAATCTCCATTTGGAAGGTAAAATAATTTGGTTTTTTTGGGAGGGGTTTTCTCGGTAGTGGAGTCTTTTTGCTGCTCCTTGAGTTTTGACGTTTCTGGATGAAAACTTCTTTTCAATTTTCACATTGTAGTTATTTTTCATATTAAAGTAATTTTTCATATTTTTCATATTACCTATATATATATATAACAGCTGTCATCCGTGACAGTTTCCTGGCGGATCTAGTGTTAATATTCCAATCCAAGGTAAAAATAACAAAATACATCTTTTTTATTATTATAGGTGTACAAACTGACACTTCATTTTTTCACGATTCAATTTTTTTTTTGGGTTCATGTTGAATTTTCTCCTTCTGATTGGAACTTTAGTCCTAATCCTCTTTTTAATTTCTATTCTCATTTTTTTTTTAGATCTATTCTCATTTTTTTTAGATCTACTTGTGACCTGATTTTGACTCTACTTCTAACTCAAACTAGAACTCTAATTCCATCCTTGATTTTCATTTTGCAGTTGTTCTATATATTCCGATAATACGTCTAATCCTCCTCTCGCTATAATTAACTCTTATTCTCCCTCTCTCTCCCTCTCCAGCTCTTTCTACCTGCTTCTTTTCTTTCCTTTTGTTTCGCTCCTTACTTCTTCACTTCTCAACTTTCTGCTTCTCTTCTCCTCTACTTTGCAGCTGTTCTATACATTCCAATATACGCCTATGACTCCTCTCTCTATATAGTCAACTCCTATTTTCATACTTAATTTTTATTTTTTCAAAACATTAAAATCCTACTTTGTTTCAATGCACCTTGTGTCCTCTCTAATTCTTGTCTCATAACCCTTCTCCACCAGGCAAAGTGACTCCCAAGGCGAGCATCAAATCTTCCTATTATACCACGAGAACATTAATTACTCTTTATGTTGATTTCAATTATGGAGGAGAGGAAGAGACATTTTACGCTCCGGCTCCTCCGTACGGATGTTGGAATGTCCCAGCTCCCTGGAGAGGGGATCTTGGATCTTTTAATATTGAATGGAACGTGTGGGACTCCTACGACGACGACTTCGTTTGCGGTCGTATTGTGTTTTGGAGGTCAAGTAATTGTTATGGAAGCGGAGTGTACGTAGAAATTCCCGGCGGAAGGTTTAATATCAATCCTAACAAGTATAATTACCCAGATTCTTATGGGTAAGTGGGTGGATATTCGGGTTAATTGGGGTTTTCGGGTGATGAGTGTATTTGGGTGGTTAGGAGATTTGAGTTTTTTCTGTTTTTTTCTCAACCTTTTCTGGTTATACCTGGATTCTTGCCATGGTTACTAGTAGAGTTGAAAGTGATACTTTCAAATGGCTTTAAAATTTGGGCATTGACATACGCCTTTTTCTATTGTTCCAGGAACTTGAGAAATGGACTTTGGAAAGTTTACTCAATTGGATGCGATTCACGTAAGTTTTTTTCATTTAAAAAAATGTCGAAAGAAAATAAAAAGATGGTACTTGGGAACTTTTCTTTTTCAAATACCTTTTCTTTTGGAAAAAACCATTTTTTCTTTGGAGTTTGCACACGGATCTTAATGTTATTATTGACCTTTAGAGATTTGTGAACTATAAATACTTGACTTGCTTAAAAATCTGCTCTCTTTATTAATCTTATGGTAAGTCATTGATATCTTTTGTAACGCTTGAGGCTACT
This sequence comes from Zygnema cylindricum, assembly GCA_037447655.1. NCBI lineage: Eukaryota > Viridiplantae > Streptophyta > Zygnematophyceae > Zygnematales > Zygnemataceae > Zygnema > Zygnema cylindricum. Next base: position 31,525 of record JBBHKE010001375.1, on the reverse strand, counting down.
CATTTATGGGTGGAGTTATCCACAGTTATAAATGTATATTCCTAGGACATGTCAGTATGTTTTTTCGCGAATTCATAATGCTTCCTTTCTTTTGAGTATTAGAATGCGGCAAAACTTATCGGTATTGGATTCGTGCCTGTATTCCGATCATTAACTTTCATTAAAGGCTTTTTTTTCTGACTGTAGCCTTTCGATCTCCCTCTCCACCCCCACCATCACCTCCCCCCAACGTCCCCCCCCCCCCCCCCCCCCTCCACCCCCACCATCACCTCCTCCACCGAAGAAAAATTCCCCCCCACCTCCAAAGAAAAAATCCCCACCTCCACCTAAAAAAAAATCCCCACCACCTCCGCCGAAGAAGCAAACACCCGCTCCCCCCCCACCAACATGGTCTCCGACAGTTCCGTCGACACCGAATGAATGCCCAGTTTGTCAAAGCAGTGATGATTTAGAGTGTGCAGACTTTGCTAGGTGTGGAATCTTCAATTGTGCTAAAATGTGCGCGTGTATTTACGGCTTTAAACCGGCTGTCCCGAGCAGTTACTCCGACCCATCAATCACAGGGCCTTGGCCTAACAAAGCACGCAAATGTGTTTCGATTTGGTAAATCCACAAAAGTAAATGCTGATTGAAATAATGATTAGACTCAAATACTGGTTTGGGTTTTTGGGTTTTTGGGTTTTTGGAATTTTGGGATCTTGATTGCTAGATACAGTAGGATATTCTTGGGGAAATCAAGGTAGCTACACGACTAATTAGGAAGAGCTGAGTAATGATCAGTTGCTTCATTTACTTCTCAAACTTTGCAAAAGCAAGATCTTTTTGAGAAATGGTGAAGGAATAATGTGATGAATGGATGAGTGGATAAATGGAATACTGTGCCATTTGATATTTTCTCCACAGACAGATTGAACTTTCATGGATTGTTTTGGACAGCTGGACAAATGAAGATGTCAATACCATGTTTTTACTTTGAGTCCTATGATGAGTGTAGATTTTAAATTTTATCCAATTTGGTATGTGGATGTGAGAAATTCCTATAAGGGATTGTAAATAGAGTGGATTTTTTTTTGTTCATGACGGGCTTCATTTTGGTGCCTGCTCTCAAATACTGTTTAAAAATGATTGAAATTCTAATAATCTTGATTTTATTTTACATTAACTCTTTGACACCACATTCATAACATTTTGACAAAAACCCTTTTTTGCCCATACGTTATATGTCCAAAACATAGTGCGACATAGCTTCTACACCGTCCAAAAAGAAGCAAAAGATGAAAGTTGCCATTGTGTTTAGTGCAGACTTTGGGATGGATAGAAAAAATTATGGGATATGGCGTCGGTTATCTACATGTTTGGATGAATATTATGGTTTACCATCATTAAAGTTATTCTACATTATGCCACATTAATCACCAATGTGTTTGCATAGTGGGTGAACGTATGGAGTCCTGAGCGTAGAACTTGTCTTCAAATTACAAGTAAGAGATTTCAAGAAGGATTGATGGATAGGTGGATTTGATGTTGTTTAGAGTTATACATGTGAATGGATACATTGATTCATCTGATATATCATCGATAATCCAAATTAGATGGATTCATAGGACGTTGGTCTTTGAAAGTATATGATTTTATTAAGAAAGAACAATGGTAAACGAGTTCAGTACAAACTAAAAAGAAAAACAGTGTGAAAGAAATTAACACGCAACCAAGGGCAAGCCATCGCAAGACATTGAAAGGAACAACAAATAGTGAAAAAATACAACCTATTGTACCCTAAAAATATACTGTGTATCGCTTTGTGTTTAAAAAAATGCGCCACTTAAACCACGACGTGTTTTGTAAAAGCAAACTTGTCAGATTCTTAATCCAACCGTTGTGATTGAAAGGCGTGATTATCACCTTCCAATCGGCGGTCTCCAATCAAAAATAAAGCATGTGCATATGGAGAAAAAAGAAGTTCAAGTGGCAACAAAAAAAAAACTAATAGTGATGCACAATGTACCTAACAAACCTGGACATAAAAACAATCCCTTACATCCCTTAGGCTTGGTGGGCCACACTTAGGGGTAAAGGACATGTCCACGATCCATAAGAATTCAGTACTCTTTGGTAACTGTTGAAATAGAAGTGTTAGTAACATAGATAAAATATGTCGCATTTTTGGCCTTATTAAAAGCACGAAAGGAATAAAATTGGCATAGTGCGCTAACAGCTCGTGTACTACGCATTTTGTTATTGGCAATAAGGTGTGGAATGCCAATCATCAGACTCAAGTGTATGCCCATGTAACAGTAAGTTAGCAATGTAACTTTGTTTTCTAGTGATGATTTTAGGTACTAATTTCAAGGTGCTCCAATGTTCGAAGACAAAATTGTTAATTTTGTGATTGTCGTCGACGCTAAAAGTTTAGTGACGATTCAATATTGTAGACGTCGACATTTGATCATCTAGTTTTTTGTGTCAATATGGAACTCTTGCTCACGTGAGATAGTAGCGTCGACGTCATTAATTTTAGATCTTTCCGTTATGGCTTCCCGATTCTATTTATTTTTCCCCTCTTTCTCGATCTGTAGCCCAATGAAGCCTAAAGATATTAAATTTTTTATTTTTTAGAGCTCTTTCATTTCATACTAATATTGTTGTTTTTCATTTCAAAAAGTGAGTGTTTTTTTGCACAAGAGAAAGTATACGCTATTTTTTTCTTGCAAGTCACGCACAATTTGTTGGGATCTCGAACCCCCACTTTCATTCATAGGATCTTTCAAAAGTCTACTCCGTCGCCGCCTCTCCCTCTCCCTCTCGCAATAATATTCCTCTCTCCCTCTCCCTCAAAATGAAACACGCCAATGTTGGTATAGAATCAAAGGGCCCTAAAAAAAAGTTATTATTATCTTTGGGTGTAGTTTGATGGCATGTCGAGTAAGAAAAAGATATAAATAGAAAATTGGGAAGCCATGGTGGAAAAGTCTGGTACTAGTGACGTCGAGGTCTTCACAAGTGAGCATGAAGTCTCAACATCACAAAACCCTAAGCATCGTGAGTGCCACAAAAAACTAGACGTCTACAATAGTCGTTAATTTTTAAGTGTTGTGAATCGAAAGCCTTTTACCAATACCAGATATGTACTTTTTTTCTACCTATCAATAATCAATACGTATATCGATTCGTACTTCAGACCTATAGATCTGTGCTACGTCCTAAAAAATTTCTATCCCAACATAAAAAATCTGTCCAGGCCCCTCTCCGCGTTGAGCCTCTCCCATTCTCCCAATGGGTAACATCGATATCAAATATGAACGATTATTAGTACCGATATATCGGGATTTAATTACCGATAACAATATATCGTAATTACCAAAAATAATTGATAAACCGGTTATTGAACTTATCGCCGATACGAAATTCACCGATACACAACACTAGTGTTTTTGTAGACACCACCAATGGTTGCGAGACATGAAGTCCACTACAACCGTCACAAGAGTTACCCGCGTCTACAACCGTCACATTTTAAATCATTTTTGAACATTGGAACGGTTCGCAAGTACGCAAAATCCTCACTAAAATTCAAAGTACCACATCAAAGTTTTGGTTACATGCGCAAACCTCCGCAAGAGGTGTGTTAATGTTGTAAAGTATCGGATTATTTTCTGTCTTTTCCCTCCAAAATTCAATTTGCAACGAGAAAATTTTAGCATGAATGAGAAATTTGAGAAAAAACCACAGTAATATATACATCATCTTGATATGTTGAATAACTCCAATTTTGGCGTCTTTTGTACCAAGTTTGTAGTCGTCTACAACCGGGAAAGGTTTTACCCACGTCTACAACCGTCACATTTCAAAGTACACCGCCAATCGATATTAGCGTTATGAACGCTATCGGCATCCCCAAATTTTGACCCCAAAACCTGAAATAGAATTAATAACACTATGTTTTTTTACGTTAGTTAAGGTTCTGGTGAAATTAGCGTTAATAATTTTAATTTATGACCTTTGTGAATAGTGTGGAGTACGGACATGCCAGTCCGTACAAAATGGTATTTTGTTAAGTAGAAAAGTACAAAATATGGATTAAAATAATCGCGATCGCATGTAAAACTTTGCTCAGAATAAAAGGCAGAATGAGATCGTACATATTTTTGTGGAAAGATATTGATTGCGTATTAATTATACGGGAGAAAACCCAAATTAGAGTTATGAATAAATTAGAGTAAAAGGACGCGGCGGTGTACGATTTGTCAAATTTTGTACTTTTACCTATTTTACTGTGAAGATCCTGATGGCAGATCCGTTGTATCCAAATCGGCGTTATGGATCAATTAGAGTAATTTTTTTTTCCGAAATCTTGGAAAACTCAAATTAGCGTTAATAACGCTAATTAACTTTTAACACTAATAATTTCTAAACGCTAATAACGATTGGCGGTGTAACGATTTCATTAAAATAAAAAGAAGAAAATTTTAATTTCATTTTTGCACATTGGAACGCTCCGAAAAGTACACCGCTAATCGTTATTAGTGTAAACAAAATATTAGCGTAAACACTAATTTAGTGTTAATAACGCTAATTTATGTTTTTGTGTAAAAAAAACAGGCATTAATATCCAATTTGGCACTTAACGCCAATTTGTGTGTCAACTTCGTAGCGTGTACGCTGAGCTATCATCGATACTATTTGAAATTCAGGTGTACTATCCTGACAGCTTTCGCCGAAATACGTACGTGTGCGGTTTAAAAATCATACGAAACATGTAAAATAGAGTAAAATTAACGTTGTTTTATGATTTATATTTCGTAATGTTTCGCTCTTTCTGGCGGCTAATTGGTATTGAAATTTAATTTATCTGCGAAACGCACTTAATGTTGTAAAATTGAGATGTCACGACCACGCGATGTACGTAGACGAGCCTCTCATACATCACACTAATTTCGATGAACGTAATATAAAATGGTTAACACTAGATAAATACTTTCCATATTAGCGTTAATTCTATTTTAATGTTAATAACACTAATTTATGATCTTGGGCCGAAAAAAGCCGCGTCAAAATTAGTGTTATTAACATTAATAACGATTAGCGGTGTTATACGGAGAATCTTCACTAAGATACAAAGTACCACTTCGAAGTATCGGTTACATCGGCACAACCCAAATGAAAAGTACTCTGACGCAAGTACAGTACTATACACCTTGAATCGTTATTAGTGTATAGAAATTATTAGTGTAAAGAAAAAATTAGCATCATTCATTATAATTTAGTGCCAGGGGACGTGGCAATTATGGTCCACGTCCTTAAATAGTGTAATTTATTATACTTTAAGGTATCAATGTCAAAATTTTGGGGTGCCGATATAGAGTACATAAGGCTAACAACGATTGATGGTGTAGTGAAAAATTTATCTGAAGTCTGTTTTTGTCCATGTACACCGCTAATCGCTATTAGAGTAAATAACGCCAATTCGGAGCCCTTTTAACAAAAAAAATTCCTGAAATACAATCCATATAATTCTATTTTTCTTTTACGCCTTTTAGGGTTCTTTTTTTTTAATTAGCGTTAATAGCGGAAGTACACCGCAATGCTTATAGTGTAGTGTACGGACAGCTTTTTTCGTACCAAAATGTACTTTTTGAAATACAAATGTACAAAATGTCATTTATGTAATTGCGCACGCATGTGAATGTGCACTGGAGAAAGAGACACAAACTCGAATATTCAAATTTTGGCGTACGAATTTTCAGACTCTGTACGGGTACATACATTGATGTGGCCATTAATACGGCGGGCATTTATAATTAAAATAAACCCAATTTAGAGTTAGTGATTAATTAGTATAAATGTTTTTTGGATTTTTTTTTTCCAATTAGCGTTAATAACACTTTTTTTTTACGCTATTTATTCCTTTACTCTAATAGCGATTGGCGGTGTAGTGCAAATTTGACGTCGACGTGGTGTGTTTGGGGCACACCATATTATACGCGTAGTTTTACGAGCTTAATTGGTACTTACTGTACTTTTTTGCAAGTTTGCAAAACAATTACCTAAGTTAGGGTGAAGTTCTATTAGGCGGTCCCAGTAAATGTACGGACAATTCTACTGGCAACATTTACTAGAAGTCCGATCCATTGTGTCGGACGAGTAACAAACCTTCCTTAATTATGATTTGCGCCACTGGCAAAATTTACTGGAAGTCCTCTCAATTGTGTCGGGCTAGTAACAAACCTTCCTCAATTGTGATTGGCGCCACGTAGGTTAGAGTCCAGATTCGAAAATCTTGAAAAAAATCTACAAACGAAATATATGTATGCAATTTCTGTACCACCAGAGGTAATTAATATAGAAACAAAAAGATATTGTTTAGTATTTTCTAGGTAAAGTTAAAGTGCAGAAAAGAAGCAGAGGTAGTCTGCCTCTAACTCCTCTCTTCAACTCCGACACTTGTTGTCGTCTTTGAAAGGTTGGAGAGTCTAGTCTTTGTGCTTGCTATCTATAATTTTGTTAATCAGATTAATGTTGATAAGCACTGTTTAAGTAGAAGTTAAACCCTATGTAATCTAACGAACTTCAATGACATATCGTTTAGAGCTGACGGCTACGCCTCGCTCTACAAGTAGAGGGTTTGAGTCTTGTCGGACTCAACCTTTTTGTTAAGTGTGACTTATGTCACTCTACAAACTTGCGTGTGTAGCTAAGGCAGCCATGGCTCCACCACTCTCTCTCTCACCTTCAGTGACTACAACAAGTATGGGGGCTAGAGAGAGAAGGTGGAGGCAGACTGCTTGCGCATTTACTTAATCTATTCAGACCTAGAAAATACTCTCTAAATTTAGTGATTTTAACACTCCCCTTATTTTCTAGTCTAATTTTAATTTTTCTTTTAATCCACACTTTTCTCTACAATATATTATCTTGGGAGATGGCACTGTTTTGGTCATCATATCAACCACCATTTCCCCATCACCTCTATACACAAGATTCACAATTTTGTTTTCAACCTTCTCTCTTGCATAACTTAATCATATGTCCATATGTTTGGCCTTGAAATGATTTTTTGGATTGGCAGCAATTGCAATGGCAGCCTGGTTATCACGGAAAACTTCATGCACTCCCTCCTTCATATAACCTAGTTTTTGCAATAAAAACTTAACCCACATCAACTCTTTCACAGCCGTACAAGAGGCCATGTACTCAGCTTCAATAGTGGACTTAGCAACCACCTTTTGTTGCTTGATAATTCAACAGCTAGCACCTTCCCCCACATACAATGCATATCAGACGACATCTTCTCATAGGCTCATCCCCATAGCTAGCATCACTCCTAGTTGTGATGTCAGTATGCTCCCATTGGTTCCATAAACCAAATACAACCATAAATCCCTGGTTCCCACCGGATATCTCATGACTCTCTTGGCTGCCTCCCAATCTCTCTTCCTAGGATCATTTAGACTCCTTTTAAGGACTCCAACAATTGCCGCTATGTTTGACCTAATACAGTCCATAGAGTGGATCAAACTTCTTATAACTTCTGTGTAAGGGATATACTTCATAAATTGTCTCTCTTCTAGATTCATCTAATCATCTAAGATTATCACTTCTTGTTCTACACTCCCATCACTTACTTTCTTGAAGTCCATGGGAGTGGTACAGCTGTTTGCCTTTTCCATCTAGAATTTCTCAAGCATATTCCATATAGCATTTTTCACAGTAAGTCTGATAATCTTCTTCCCTCTATCTCTCTCCATTTAAATTCCTAGAATGCATCTTGCCTCCCCTAAATCCTTCATGTCAAACCAACTTCTAAGATCTTTCTTTAATTTATTAATATTTTTCATAGACTTACTTAACAACAGCAAATCATCAACATAAATTGCAATGAAAATAACACCATTCTCGTCCTCAAAGATATAAATAGAATGGTCAAAACTTATCCGGATATATCCCAAATCGGTGAAAAACTCATCTAATTTGTTATTCCATTGTCTGGGAGCCTGCTTCAATCTATACAAGGACTTTATGAGTTGGCAGACTTTACTCTCATCTCCTTCCTCTACAAACACCTCTGGTTGCTGCTTTAAGATTTCTTCCTCCAGCTCACCTTTGAGGAAGGCGGTCTTAATATCCATCTGATATATTTCTATGTGTTCCGCTACAGCTACACTGAGGAGAATCCTTACAGATGGGAACCGAACCAATGGAGCAAAAGTCTCTTCATAATCTATCCCCTCTTTTTGGGTGAACCCCTTTGCTACCAACCTAGCCTTATATCTCTCAATTGTATTATCTAGGTTCAACTTTAGTTTAAACACCCACTTGCACCCAATCGGTTTTCTGTCCAGAGGAAAATTCACCAAATACGTGGTATATGCTTCCATGTTGGAGGCCATCTCATCATTTATGTCTCTAACACATCTGTCTTTGTTCGGACTGTTCATTGCCTCCGAATATAACTGAGGCTCATCTGGGTGAGACACCTTAGTTACCTTCTGAGCGGCCTATTTTTCGTGTAGCCGCTTGCTACTTCTTCGTCCTCCCTCAAAATCCGAATCTAGAATAGAGGGAAGTATCGCGTTCCTCTTCACTGTCTCATCAGCTCCCCTATCTATGGAAGTTGGTTTTGACTCCTCCTCTGTCTCTTCGGAGTGTATAGGGATATGGAGAGATTTCCGTATTTCTCCCCTATCTAGCATCCTCCTTGAATCTGCAATTACTTTTTCACTCATGTCTATTTTGGGAGTATTTGAGTCCTCCTTACTCTCGGACTCAAAATTGATTCTTATTTTCTTGGTAAATTTGAAGGGATCAAATGACTTCCTTTCATCCATAACAACTAAGTGTTTTACCAGGTTGATATCTTATTTTGCTAAGTCATAGACTCTATATCCCTTGACATCCTCATCATATCCCACAAAATATCAAAGTTTTCCTTTGGCATCTAGCTTCCAATTTTTTCCTGTTAGTATCAAGACCATAAACTTGATTACTAAATACTTTCAAGTGAGAGACATCTCGTTTCCTTCCAACCCATCTCTCAGAAGGTGTCATCCCTTTCACAACTGAGGTAAGGACTCAATTCTTAATAAAATTTGCACAATTCAAGGCCACTGCTCAAAATCTTTTTCCTACCTTCTTGTCGGCCAACATACTACATACACTATCTCCTAAAGTCTGGTCTAACCTCTAAGCTACCCCATTCTGTTTTGGATTATACGGTAAAGTTTTCTGATGCTGAACTCCCTCATCCCTCAAGTATTCCTCAAACTGGTTAGAAGTATATTCTCCTCTATTATCACTCGTTATCTTTTTAATGGGGGTTTCGTGCAACTTCTCACTCCAGACTATATACTCTTTGAAGTAGGTTGGTGCCTCTAACTTTATTTTTAGGAAGTCCACACTATAGTATCTAAACTAGTCATCAGTGATTGTCATCATATACCTCTTTCCCCCGACTGAATGTTCTTTTGCCGGTCCCATATATCTGTGTGGACCAGATCTAGTACTTTCTCACCTCTATATATGGCAGTTTTGGGAAAAGGGAGTTTATGAGCCTTTCCTTGGGCACTGCCACTGCAATCATCCATCATTTTATTGTCCCCAAACTGAATCCCTTCTACTACCGCAAGCTTCTTCATTTCCCTCAGCCAATCAAAATGCACATGCTCGAACCGCTTATGTCATCATCATGTTTGGGACACCAACATAGTAAGCATTCTTCTTTTCATTACTTTTATTTTGCCTAAACAATCCTTGGCTACCCTTATCTGTTGTGAAGTAGACTCCAACCACATACTTAGCTGTAAAGACTCCCTTTCTAGTGAAGGTATCAAATACTTTATCATCTAATACAGACGTAGAAACAAGATTTTTGCTCAGCTGAGGAATGTAGTGTACATCTTGTTGTAATTTAGAAATCTTTATTTCAGTAGATAAGGCTAAAATAACTTAGAATATTTTCTAAGTAGTCTGATATAATACTTACCTTAATTAGTGTTACAATAGCAAAAGTACAATAGAGTATATTGTACTTTTACAGAGACACGTGTCGGCAATGAAACGTATGCAGGTTTTACGGAGTGGCGCCGAGAGTCAGCCACACGCGTCACGCAATTGACAATTTGATTCACAAGATCGGATAAACGAAATCTGAACCAGGTATTCCGAAAATATATGGAGCGGTTCGACGGTACCATCGTTGATTGAATTTGTTTGAATGGACGCAATTCACCTGGGACCACAAGCTTGATTCGCGAGGGACCACAAGCGTGATTCACGTGGGACTAGAAGTGACAAAGCACTCAGGTGCTTCGTACTACACGACCACCGTCGGCTAGACTTTAGCGATTACCGCTGACTAAGCATCAAGAACGTTTTGTGTACGGTTTAATATCTGAAAATATGTGAATAAACATTGTTTTGTAGTTTAGTGTTATAAAAAATAGTGATCCATTAATTAGGTTTTTTGAAAATAGTAATTAGGGTTTTTGTGGTACTAACGGTACAGTTACGTACAGGTAGGATAATTTGTCGTTAGTCAGCGTAATAACCGCAATAACAGTTACCCAAATGAGTGTAGACCAGTGGATACACACTGTGAGCATATAACTTAGGACTCAACCAAATTTGTAGTATCCACTTTTGGGAATATGATTTTCTAAGGGCAATTTTTGGGACACTTCCAGACATCATATCTTATGGTTTAAAATGTCATTTGAGCTGCAATTTCGGAAATTTTCAGTTTATTGGAAGCTGTATTAGTGTGTAAAATTTGAGGCATATTGGCATTTTGAGTCATATTCTGTGCTAAATCAAAGTTGGCTATTAAGTTGGTGTTTTAATAGTTTATGTTGTTTTAATGTCTTTTTCCACTTATACAGGTGGCTCTCCTCCTGCAACGGTAGTTGTATAACAACAGGTAATGGGCCTTTTGTCAAAAAATCCTTTCTTCAATGGCCAAAAGTATGCCTACTGGGAGGCGATGGTAGAATCCTTGTTTGAAACTACTGACTTATTGGGGGTCTTAGATGGCTCCCTTGCTGAAACAGATCCAAGTTGGGTGAAAAAGAATATAATGGCAACGAACAATCTGATTCTTTGTATTTCATAAAATTTGGTCATGTCTCAACTGAAAATGAAGAAGGCCAGCGAGATTTGGACATCACTGAAATCCGCTTTTGAGGAAAAGCGAATGTTCAAGAGGAGCTTTTGGTGGCAGGAAAAAAATGGGGGATACAAATACTCAGGGGGAACTATGGTCAAGTATTGTGACAATTTTTGTGCACTTATTGATGCACATTGATTCCCTTGGGAGTCATTTCCTGATTTTCAACAAGCATCTGTGCTTATTAGAGGTCTCCCTAGTAGCTTGAAAGGTGTGTATGCTCAGCTAAAGAGTCATGATAAAGCTAGCTGGTCATTTTAGCTAGCGTACAATCTTATATTGGAGGAAGAGACTAATACTAAGCTCCTTGAGGGAGAAGGAAAGGTTGAAGCTTTTGCAACAAACTTTGACAAAAGAAATCATGTTAATCAGAACAAGAGTCAGTTTAACCAAAATCATAATCATATTAATTAGAGAAAAATTAGGCCATCTTCTACTGCTTGTTTTTAGGTACAAGTAATACTTGTTTTTAGGTAAAATAGGTACAGTAACGTACAAGTAGGATTCTTTGTCGTTAGTCAGGGTAATAACTGCAGTACAAGTTACCCAAATTAGTGTAGACCAATTTATACACACTGTGAGTATATAACTTAGGACTTAGCCTATTTTGTAGTATCTAGTTTTGGAATTATGATTTTCTAAGTGCACTTTTTAGGAAACTTCCAGACATCATATCTTATGGTCTACTGATTCATTCGAAATGCAATTTTGGGAATTGTCAGTTTACTATGTTGTGTATCACTGTGTAAAAGTTGAGGCATAAAGGCCTTTTGAGTCATAATTTGTGTTTGATCAATGTTGGTTGTTGAGTAGGTGTTTTGATAGTTTTTGTTGTTTTAATGTCCACTTCCACTAATATTGGTGGTTCTCCTCCTGCAACGGTGGTTGTAGAACAACACATTTGAGAAGGCGACTATAAAATTCTTATTGTTTACGTAGACTTTCAGATCTACCGAGCCCACTATATGTGTGGTAACTACTCTCCCATCCCCATACTCTATCTCTACAGTAGGGATCTTTTTTAGCTTGGTGAAGAGGTCTTTGTCACGACACACATGCATGGATGAACTTGAGTCGATGATCTAGCCTTTCGGTGGGGCTTCTGGAATGGCTCGAAGGGCACACTTTTGCTTTCGAGGGATCTCCTTCTCCTCGAAGTTCTCGTCAAGAAGAAACTCCCCATCCTCCTCCTCAAGGGACTGGTCCTCTTCGGTCTCCCCTTCACTTGTGTAACCACAAGTGCCTTTTTCTTTAGAACCTCTAGCACGCTTCTCTTGGAGTCTCAGCAACGACAGCTTGGTACAATCTGCTATGAAGTGTCACGACTTCTTACAAAAATGACAAAGGCCTTTTGGGGGCCTCGGTCCTCCAGATTGATCTTTCTCTCCTTTGAAGCTGTTGTACGGCTTCCTCGAATCCTTCCCCCACTGGTCTGTTTCGGCAGTTTGAGCTTGAACGCTCTTTCCTCCTCTCCGAATCTCGATAGTGTTTTCTTGCACAAGCAACATTCGAACCACTATATTCCACTTCCACGTACTGTCATTCATTTCCTGAACTTGGTATATAATGTTCTCATACTCATCAAGCAGTTTCATGATGAGGGTGTTGATCTTCATCTTCATTGTTCTTGTCCACTAGGCACTTTCTATTTCTATTACAAACAAGAGAGGTCATTGTAGTAATCCAACATTTTTCCCCCTTTGTAAATGTAATCCTCTAGCCTTTGCTCGACAACTAGAGCTCTTCAATAGTACCGGCTCTATAGATCTCAACTAAAGTCACCCACCCCTCCTTCGCTTTGAGAATATGAAAATGAGAGGTTTTCAAAGCTTGAGTGAGGTGCCTCAAAATGAAATGTCTAGCAGCCAAATTTGTAGTATCCAGTTTTGGGAATATGATTTTCTATGGGGAGTTTTTGGGACACTTCCATACATCATATCTTATGGTTTCCAATGTCATTTGAGCTGCAATTAGAGAAATTGTTAGTTTATTGTGTTGTGTATTAGTGTGTAAAATTTGAGGCATATTGGCATTTTGAGTCATATTTTGTGCTGGATCACAGTTAGTTATTAAGTTGGTGTTTTGATAGTTTTTTCTGTTTTAATGTTTTTTTCCACTAATACAGGTGGTTCTCCTCCTGCAACGGTGGTTGTATAACAACAGATAATGGGCCTTTTGTCAAGAATTCCTTTCTTCAATGGCCAAAAGTATGCGTACTGGGAGGCGATGGTAGAATCCTTGTTTGAAACTGCTGGCTTATTGGGGGTCTTAGATGGCTCCCTTGCTGAAACAGATCCAAGTTGGGCGAAAAAGAATTCAATGGCAAGGAACAATCTGATTCTTTGTATTTCAAAAAAAATTGGTCATGTCTCGACTGAAAATGAAGAAGGCGAGAGAGATTCGGACATCAATGAAATCCGCTTTTGAGGAAAAGCGAATGTTCAAGAGGAGCTTTTGGTGGCAGGAAAAAAATGGGGGATACAAATACTCAGGGGGAACTATGGTCAAGTATTGTGACAATTTTTGTGCACTTATTGATGCACACTCTTTATCTGGGGGGTCATTTCCTGATTTTCAACAAGCTACTCTGCTAATTAGAGGCTCCCTAATAGCTTGAAAGGTGTGTTTGCTCAGCTAAAGAGTCATGATAAAGCTAGCTGGTCATTTTAGCTAGCGTACAATCTTATATTGGAGGAAGAGACTAATACTAAGCTCCTTAAGGGAGAAGGAAAGGTTGAAGCTTTTCCAACAGACTTTGACAAAAGAAATCATGTTAATCAGAACAAGTGTCAGTTTAACCAAAATCAGAATCAGTTTAATCAAACACATAATAGGCCATCTTCTACTATTTTTTTTGATTATCCTAAGAAGGGTCATGGATATAGGTACTGTCCTAAACTGAATAAGGCTAATGAGACAGGTTTATACAGCCCAGGTTGGCAGCAGAGCCAGTATCATAGAGGTTTTTGTGGAAATCCTACCCGTGGAAATGCTCTTTTTTCAGCTTTTTCAACTGATGCAGATGAGTCTCTAAGCTTCAATGAGCAAAAGGAAGCGGAGTTATTTGCAATGGCGGCAGCCATGGAGGGTCCAAAAGATGCAGGACCTTGGACACGAGAGCGTCGGCCCACATGTGCTGGAACGGGGCGGCTTTTACAAATCTCGAGCAAATGTCTCAAAAGAGTATCTACTATGCTTGTGGCATGAGTGTTTAAACCTCAGCTCAGGTGATGTATCTTTGATGGTAGATGTGGCGGGAAAATCGGAAGAGAGAACCCTTCACAATTTTTTGTATGTTCCAGACTTTAAGAAAAATCTTTTTTCTACATCTTTAGTGGAGAGCAATGGCTTTGAAGTTGTTCTGAAATGAGGTAGGCGGGTTGTTAGCAAGAAAGGGAAAGTTGCAGTAACACGAACTAGAGATACTAGTAAAATGTACAGGATGGACATGGCTGAATATAAAGAAAATGATATTCTCTACTCAAGTGTCCAATGTGATAATGAGTTATGGCATAAAAGATTAGGACATATGAATTATGATAGTCTTAAGAAAATGGTGCCTTGGGGAAAAGTTGCGGGATTTTCTCTCAGTTCTCATCCTATAAAATCATGTGATGGTTGTTCCCATGGCAAGATCCACGAATTGCCGCTTCAACAAGAAACAGACCACAGATCGGAGAAAGTTCTGCAGCTAATACATCATGATGTTCTTAGTCCTTTTCAAGTGGCTTCAACTGGAGGCGTCCACTATATGGTAACATTCACAGATGACTACTCGATGTACACCAAAGTTTACTTCATGCAGCATAAAAGTGAAGTGTTTACTCATTTCAAACACTACAAAGCGTGGGCGCAAAAGCTTCATGGAGTTCCAATCTTAGCGCTGAGATCGAACAATGGGGGAGAATACACATCAAAGGAATTCGAAGAGTTTCTCATTCATGTAGGTATCAACCACAATCTAACAATTCCATATACACCAGTACAAAATGGTGTTTTTGAGAGATTAAATAGGACAGTGACAGAGAGTGCTTGTCCATGCTTGCAGATATAGGGCTAGATTTGAAATTCTGGGTTGAAGCACTTAACTGTGCAGTTTATTTTAAGAACATAATTGCTTCTAGATCTGTTAGCACTACACCTTATGAGCTTTGGACAAGAGAGAAACCTGATGTTAGTCACTTTAAGATCTTTGGCAACAAGTGTTTTATTCTAGATACTTCACAAGATAGATGGAAAATGGATGCTAAGGGCTTATCGGGAATTTTCATGGGGTATGATGATATTGCAAAAGGTTATAAAGTTTTTTTATTTGAGAAAAAAAAAGTGGTTGTCTCTAAAAATATCCAGATTAAAGATGAGATAGATTTGATTGACCCTTTTAAAGTACTAGACAAACCGGCAAAGGAAAATCAGGAATATATCATCTTTCACCATACGCATCAAGTGTACTTTCCACAGCCAAGTGGGACTACTTTTTCTTCAGTTCCTTTAGTGACTTCACAAGATGCTTCACCACACGTGAAATTATTAGATTTATAAGGTATTTTGTAGGTCTTAATACATTAGTTTAAACAGGAAAAGTAAAACGCAGGCAACCTGCCTCCACCTCTTCCCTCTATTCCCCATACTTTTTGTAGTCACTAAAGGATAAAGAGGTTGGTGGAGCCATGTTTGCCTCTGTTGTTCTACAAACACCAGAGCAGGTGGAGCGTCAACAGTAGGGGTGGAAGTAGACATAATCTCACTCACAGAAGCTTAAGAAGAATCTTGTCAAACAACAGTTTTCTACAGCTCACCAAATCTGATTCAATTAACCAAAACTCTTCAAACTATACCACAGTATATAATATTACAAAGAGTGACAACTCTCAAAGTTTCAGCTCAATTGATCAAACATACACTAAGATATGCAACTCAGAAGTTTCCCAAAAACAGTCTGCAGATTACACAGTCTGGAAGTCTGGATACATAAAATGTTCTACGTCCTAAGTCTTATACTCTTCACTCTGTTGTCCTATACATAGTGCTCTACCGCCGATACAAGTGTTCCTAAAAGATACGTCCGAAAGAACTAAGCTGCCACTAAGGCCTAAGTGCTCCTAATCACGCTAAAACTAATCTATCACTGTACAATCAATATTACTGAGAATCCTATACAAGTGATTTGTTCAAATACTTGTCGCCTAACTTAGTGACAATTGTTTGGGTACGTCCATCCGGCTGTTGAGTCACTTAATTATTCTCTTATGAATCTCGTCCGTTGACTTGATTCATATCAACCGTAGCAACGCAGTCAGATTCCTGATCACATTCAAATATATGCTGCTTCGTAGCAGCTACCCTATCCCATACCGAAAATTGTTGCAGCTGCGTTTGTCTTGTTACGTAGCAAATGCGTTGTCTTATACCAAAATATGAGGAGTTGTGTTTGTCCCGTTGCGTCGTAGGCTGCGTTCGTCTGTACAGACCATATCAAAAATAACCGCAGTTGCGCTTGTTCCATTTGCGTTGCAGCAGCGTTGTAAGTACCATTCAAAATCCTGCACTATGCTTCAAGTGACGAGGCTTGTCCCTATAGATCTATTTTTCCACCGTCGAATAAATTTGCTAAGACTTAAAGCTTTCCAAAAATAACACTCCCCTAAAGCTTTAGACTTAGTATGCCAACGCAACTTCGATGTCAAACTAGCGTAGCATCGCAGCATAGCAACGTAGCAATTTTAGCAAGTCACTTAGTCCCACTATATTCCCGTTATTGGACTAGCGTAGCATGGTAGTATAGCAGTGCAACGACTCAGCTATTCACTTAATCACAATGCGTTCATAGAGTAGTTCAGCTTAGCAAAAAGCTTTAGGGAGCATATCAACAACCATTTTTGCATCTGGCAAATAGCATAATTTAATCACACTAGAGAACACTTTTTCCCTTACAAAGTGTAATCTTACATCTATATGCTTGCTTTTGAAGTGGTGACTTGGGTTAGAAGCAATGGCAATGGCAGCCTGGTTATCACACCAGATCACTTGTGGACCAACCTGCATGTATCCCAATTCTTACAACATGGATTTCACCCATAAGAGTTCTTTGAGGTCCGAGCTTGCTACCATATATTCTGACTTTATCGTCAATTGTGCCGTGACCTTTTGAGGTTTGCTGCTCCAACAGCAAGTCTTGTTCCCAATTTGCAGAACGAATCCCGTGGTGGATTTTCGACTTGGCATGTCGCCATAGCTTGCATCACTCCATGTTTGCAGCTTCACTTCTCCTCTGCCTAGTGTGAGTTTGAGGTCTTTGGTTCCTGCCAAGTATATTAAAACTCTTCTTGCTGCATCACGGTCAGATTTCCTTGGATTCTCTAGACTTTTGCTCAGTACCCAAACTGCTGCTGTAATATCCTTACGGGTACAGTTTATGAAATAAATTAAACTTCCCACTATCTGTCTGTAAAGTATCATTGTCATATGATCATCCTCCTCTGACTCAAATAATTCACTGACAATGACACCCGGTTTTGCTTCTTCCCCCTCTAACTTATGCCGAAACTCCATTGGTGTTACACATCATTTTACCCCCCGCATTCCATATTCATCTAATATGTTTCCAATAGCCTCCTTTTGAGTCAATTTTTTTAATCTGTTTTTCCTATCCCTCTCTACTTGAAAACCCAAAATATATTTTGCCTCACCGAGGTCTTTCATCTCGAACCGTGATTTTAAAGCATTTTTAATTTTGTTAATTTCAGCCATATATTTGCAAACTAATAGCAAATCATCTATGTATATCGTTATATATACTATTCCATCCTCACCCTTTAAAACAAAAAAAGAGTGATCAGAGCCTATCCTTTTAAAACCTAGACTAGTTAAAAATTCATCAAGTTTTAGATTCCATTGCCTCGGGGCCTATTTTAGGACGTACATTGATTTTAGCAGTTTACATATTAAGTGATCTTTTCCTGGTTCTGCATACATTTCAAGATGCTGCATGTAAATGGTCTCCTCTAGTTCTCCATGCTAAAAGGCCGTCTTTACATCCATCTGATGTATTTCTATATCTTCTATAGCAACTAGAGATAGCAAAATTGTAACGGTTGAAAATCTTACAACAGGAAAAAATGTTTTTTCAAAGTCAATTCCTTCCTTTTGATTATAACCCTTTGCCACAAGTCTAGCCTTGTTTTGTTCAATGGTATTATGTGGATTTAACTTCACCTTAAATATCCATTTGCTGCTGATCGCTTTTCGATCCGGAGGAAGATCCAGAAGCTCCCATGTCTGAGCCTCCATGATCGACTTCATTTCATCGTTTGCCGCCTCGATCTACTGATTCGCTCCGGTGATGAGAAGGCTTCTCGGATGGTCAGAGGCTCCCCTGAGGTTGCCGAGTAGGCAAAGTGAGAACTTGCTTGCAGGCGGCTACTGGATCTTCTTCCCCTCGGAAATTCTGAGGCTGAAATTGTCGGATTCCGTGCGTTGCGCTTGTTGCGCTGGTTGCGATCGGTAGAAAGTGACTGCTGTTATTGCCTTTCGAAACGAACTTGTTTTGGAACCCGATTATGTTCCGACTGCGGTGGTACCACTGGTGAATTTTCAACCTGTGGGACAATATTATGGATGCTATGTAAAATGACATATTCCTGTATTTTTTGCTGCTTCTGCTGCTCTCTCATTTTAAATAAGTCTTTCGAGGCTAGTTCATCTTTCACAACAATGTTCCTTCCTACAATGATTTTCTGTCTCTAAAAATCAAATACTACATAACCTTTAGACTGATAATCATATCCTAACAGAATGCCCGTCAATCCCTTAGATATTATTTTCCATCTATCAATAAACGTATCCAAAATAAAGCATTTACTTCCAAAGACTTTGAAATGACTGACATCCGGTTTTCTACCTGTCGAGATCTCATAAGGAGTGGTTTCTACCGATTTGGAACCTATCCTATTTTTGATATAAACTGCACAATTTAATGCTTCAGCCCTGAATTTCGGATCTACCTCCTTATCCGCAAGCATAGACCTAGAGCTTTCTGTGATAGTTCTACTTAGTCTTTCTAAGACCCCATTCTGTTGCGGAGCGTATGGGACAGTCAGTTTGTGACTTATACCTTCCTTGAGTAAGAAGTTTTCAAACTCTTTTGTCGTATATTCCTCGCCATTGTCCGATCTGAGCTCCAGAATTGGCAGACCGTGTAGTTTCTCCGCCCACGCTTTCTAGTGTTGAAAATGGGTGAAGACTTCAATTTTTTCCTTTATGAAGTAGACCTTAGTAAACCTCGAAAAATCATATATAAACGTAACCTTATATCTCATCCCCCCGGCAGATGGTACCTTTCCAGGGCCAAAAACATCCGAATGAATGAGTTGCAAAAGTTTAGTAGTCTTATGATCATACTCATGAGAAAACGGTAATCTGTGTATTTTTCCTAGTGCACATCCATCACACGTTTTAGGTGACTGGTTTGACAAAGTGACTCCTTCTATTTTACCAGCATTGACCATCTTTTTCTTACTATCATAATTCACATGCCATAATCTTTTATGCCACAGCTCATCTGATGATAATGCACCGGAATACAAAACATCATTTTTTTTATTATTGGACATATCCATTCGATACATTTAGTTGGCATCTCTTGTTCCCGTATCTGCAATTTTTCCATTTTTGCTAACAACCTGCCTGCCATGTTTCAGATTGACCTCAAACCCTTTACTTTCTACCAAAGAAGTTGAAAACATTTTTTTCTTAAAATGTGGGACATATAGAACATTATGAAGAGTTCTCTCAACTGCCTTGCCCTCTACATCAACTAGCAATGAGACATCACCTACAGCCCGCCTTTGCACACTCATTACATATGCAGAGTAGATATTTTTCTCTAGTGTTGATTTCAGATTTTTGAAAACTGCCTTGTTCCAACACATGTGGGCTGACGCTCCCTTGTCCATTATCCATCCATTGTCCTTAGTACCCTCCATCGCTGCCGCCATAGCAAATAGATCATCATCCTCCTCGTTAGATGTTGTCCATAGCCTATTTCAGCCATGGATTACTCACGGAAACACCCACAGACTACCTCAAAAACAGTTGTGTTTCAGACAACACAGATTACTCCACAATGTACAAAATCACCTCAAACTGCGCCAATGTGCAGTAAACCATATACACTGTAAACTCCAAAAGTAACAGCCAAATCCACCAAGGCATCTAGAAGATATAAGCTCCAGAGTTTCCCAAAAATAGTTGACAGCTTCACAAACTAACCAATTAGACTGTTCACAGAATCTTAAAGAGATACTAGAACACAATGAAACTCTACACACATATAGATTCTATATCATACAATAACTCCACAAAGTTTCACATGAAATAACTAAACAGAGTGATCACACCAACAGGTCAAAGTTGCATAAAACAGTTTGCCATTACTTTGATTAACTTGACTGCGATACATAAAATAATCTAAGTCGTGCAAGTTATACTCAGAGTACGGAGGCATACCAGCCGCACTGTATCTACTCTAATAACCTAATTAGTCAAAAGGACAAACCTCTATTGTACAGAATATTTACACCGTACTCTTCGTATGTTAGAAACCAAGCTACTGCTAAGCAACTACTAAGCTACCACTACCGTTTAATCATCATTACTTGAAATATATCCTATTCATATTATCCGCAGATGCGTTGGCTGCGCTGTCCGTACGGATCATAAAAATAGCCGCAACTGCGTTGACTTAACTGCGTCGCAGTTGCTAGGTACCGGCGGCGCCTATTTCAACATTCCGTCTATTTGTCACTGCTTGTTCACACCACTCGATGAGTCTTTTACGTCATTTTAATTATATCAATCCGTTCACTCTCCGATTTTCCGTGAATCTATTCAATTCTCCATATTAAATCCAGTTAGCAGGTACACACGAACTGTCTTGTACGCACGAAACTGACTTTTCAAAACAACACTCCCTCGAAAATTTAGTTTCGTGCACCCAGAGAAATATGCAGCGTGTAATGCTATGTTGCTACGCTGCGCTATTTTTACATTGCAGCGCAGTATTAATACAAAGTGCAGCGTGTACTGCTATGCTGCTACGCTGCGCTAGTTGGACATCGCAGTCCTAGCTGCTGCTCTTTTTCACCCTTAACTTCCTCCCCATAGCCTCATCTATTGTGACCAAAGCTTTCAAATTCAACACTCCCGTAAAGCTTTAGACTCATTAGTCCATGCTGTATGCATATATTTCCACTCTAATGGATAAACAAAAAAAAAAATTATTTAAATATTCAAAATTCTGTATCAACCTCCACTTTTCACCATACAATAATTTTAGCAAAAACCACACATCACCACTGCTTTGCCGATGTGGCCATTGCTCCAGCTGCTCTCTGCCAGTTCTCATTCGCTTGCTGCCTTCTTGTAAAAAGTGTCCTGTAATAGCTCCCTTTACACCATAAATACATAACCCCTGAATATTTAGTTGCATGCACCTGGAATAGAATAATCAGCGTGTAAGTGTCATACGTCACCACTCTTTTCGCTGCGCCGCTATATGGCGTCGCTGTTCGCGACGAGAACTTTTTTTGATGATTCTCCACTGCTTTCGCTGCGCTCTGTCATGTCTCCCGAAATTTTCCTTCCTGAACAAGTCATTGCCCACCACCTTTTTTGTCTTCAAAATAACATAAATAAATATTTTTGTGTCTTTTCAACTAACTCAACAAGGAAGAATACAAATCTAAAATCCTACAAAAAACAGATCAAATGTCAAACGAAGTTGTCTTTATACGACATGCCCTGTAATAAGTTTTTTTTTTCAAAGATTTCCTCAAATTTATGTTCTTCAAAAAATGTCCTCCAGTAACCATTTTCTCCGCTTCTCTTTCTTGATCACTTTGAGCATGTTTTCTTCTAATCTCTTGATCCTTTGAATTTATATCTTCTTTTGCCATGATCTTGTCGATTTTGGCTAATTTAATATGTTTACCTGGTTTAATCGAGATTTGCTATTCGATCAACTTCGATTATCCTTACCATTGATCTTTTCTTTTCACCAGACTTTCTTTATTTTCCTTTCCATTTCGACCTTTGATTTCACATTCATTTTTCTTCCATTAAACTTTTTTTCTTTCCATGTTCCCGATTTCACAATTTTTCTCACCTGCTCGAAGTTTCGCTTCGCGGTCCATCTCTTCCTCGACCCCTTCTGACTAGTTAAACTTTATAACACTTTTTACCATTTATCCCGATAAGGTCACATCGGTCCTTCTCTCTTTCGTCCTTCACCACACTATGTTCGGTGACATAACTCTTTCCACCTGTTTCCACATTATACACCTCATTCCTAATTCCAGTTTTCTTCATATCTTCGCGCGGTCCTTCTAGAAAAACCGGGTTTAATTTATTAGTCTTTATGTTTAAGTATGTTTCGGCTTCCACTTCCAAGTGACCTTCACTTCCTCTAATTTCTCTTACTTCAAATAACTCTTCCCCCTATAACTCTTTGTTACTCACCAATCTGACGTCTGGAAAAGGGACAGACACCAAATCCTTTTCTGTCACCTCCTCCTTTACTCCATTCCAAACAACACAGAAGGTCGGTAAATACATAAATTTGTCAACACACGGTGTATGCATTTTATCATTTGTCGAGTCTTGTCTCTCACACTCACGAAAACACTTGAATCCTTTCTTGTTGGGGTTCGAACTAGGGTGTTGTCCCATCCATCTCTGAAATTCCTTGTAACACATGTACTTTTATACGATGGACATACCCTGAAGGTATGTCCTAAATCATTACAGTAAAAACAATTCTTTGGCCGATCTCCGAACTCCCTATTGCCTTGGGGTTCGAACTAGGGTGTTGTCCCATCCATCTCTGAAATTCCCTGTAACACATGTACTTTTATACGATGGACATACCCTGAAGGTATGTCCTAAATCATTACAGTAAAAACAATTCTTTGGCCGATCTCCGAACTCCCTATTGCCTTTAAATTTCTAAAACTGAGACTTAGATTCCTTTATATTCCTTTCACTTGATAAGACCCTTCAATTAGCCTCCTCATCTAGAATAACTCGTCTAGCTACAACTACTCTCCAATCATTTTTATCAATTAAAGTCAATTGATCTAGTGCACTCTTATATTCTTTAGGAAGACTTCTCATTAACAAGATAGCTTGTTGAGCATCTGTAAAGTTGCCTCCTGCCAAATCATTTTCTGCAAATAATACTTGTAAGTCAATACAGTGTTTCTCCATACTACCTCCTACATACTTGTGTTCAACTATTTTGGTAACACTACTAAGCCAATGATATAAAGAAGTCTTTGCATACATACTTTCTAAGCACTTCCATAATTCAGCTGCCTTTTTAACACTTATGTATGACATTACTAAATCCAGAGTCAAGGAGTTCTTAATAACCCTTAAACACTCATGATTTTTACTTTTCCATTCATTAGATGTTTCGGCCAAGGTACCGTCCACCACATCCATTAGTTCCATCATTTCGAAGTAGCTCTCGAGCGCACACTTCCAGTAGTGATATTTTGATCCATCAAATATAGGTAGCAATGGGTCTGGGCCCATAACCTGTTGTCCATAGCCTATTTCAGCCATGGATTACTCGAGGAAACACCCACAGACTACCTCAAAAATAGCCGTGTTTCAGACAACAGAGATAACTCCTCAATAAACAACATCACCTCAAACTGCGCCAATGTTCAGTTTACTATATACACTGTAAACTCACAAAGTTATAGACAAATCCACCAAGGCATCTAGAAGATATAAGCTCCAGAGTTTCCCAAAAATAGCTGACAGCTTCACAAACTAACCACTTAGACTGTTCACAGAATCTTACAGAGATACTGGAACACAATGAAACTTTATACATATATAGATTCTATATCATAGAATAACTCCACAAAGTTTCAGATGAAAAAACCAAACAGAGTGATCACACCAATAGGTCAAAGATGCAGAAAACAGTTTGCCATTACTTTGATTAACTTGACTGCGATACATAAAATAATCTAAGTCGTGCAAGTTATACTCAGAGTACGGAGGCATACCAGCCGTACTGTATCTACTCTAATAACCTAATTAGTCAAAAGGACAAACCTCTGCTGTACAGAATATTTAAACCGTACTCTTCGTATGTCAGAAACCAAGCTACCGCTAAGCAACTACTAAGCTACCTCTACCGTTTAATCATCATTACTTAAAATCTATCCTATTCATATTATCCGCAGCTGCGCTAACTGCGCTGTCCGTACGGATCATAAAAACAGCCGCAACTGCGTTGACGTAACTGCGTCGCAGCTGCTTCGTACCGGCTGCGCCTATTTCAACATTCCGTTTATTTTACATCGGATCGCTTCGCGATCCGCCGTCTATCTGTCATTGCTTGTTCACACCACTCGATCAGTCTTTTACGTCACTTTAATTATATCAATTAATTCGCTCCCCCAATGCGTGAATCTATTCAAACCTCCATATTAAATCCAATTAGCAGGTACACACGAACTGTCTCGTACGCACGAAACTGACTTTTCAAAACAACATTAGAGAGTGAAAGAGACTCGTCGTGATGAGATGACGCCACTGAGAATAGTGCATTTCCTCGTTGTGAAGATTCTGTTAAGCCTTGATGAAATTGGCCATGTTGCAATCTAGACCTATACAGACCTGTTTCATTAGCTTTTTTAAGCTTAGGACAGAACTTATATCCATAACCTTTTTCATTGCAATAAAAACAAGCATTGAAAGATTGTCTATTTCCTCTTTGATTAAACTGTCTAAACTGATTCTGATTTTGAGTAAACTGATTTCTCTGCTGATTAATCTGATATTTTTTGTCAAATTCTATGTGAAATGCCTCTACTTGTTTTTCACCATTTAGAATTTTAGAATCTACCTCCTCTTCCAATATCTAATTAACAGCTAACTGTAGTTTCCAGTTAGCTTTATCTTTTTGTTTCAGCTTATCAGACGCTGCTCTCATAGCATTAGGAAGACCCCTCATTAGCAAAGCAACCTGCTAAAACTGAGGAAAACATCCGCCTGCACAAGCATGAGAATCTATTAGTATTCGAAATTTATTACAATATTTTGCCATTGTGCCACTCATGTATTTGTAGTCCCAAATTCGTCCAACCAAAAATAGTTCTTCCTGAACATTAGCCTTTTCAAAATCATCCTTGAGAGATTTCCAGATATCGATCGCCTTTTTTATTTTTATCCGTGACAGAGCCAATTCTTCTGAAATACAAAACTTCATTGATCGAGCTTGCAAATTTTTCTTTGACTAAGACAGATCTGATTCGGCCAGTGAACCATTTAAAATATCCAAAAGATTAATATTTTTGAAATGTGTTTCCACCAAATCCGCCCAATACGCGTATTATTCTCCTGAGAAAATAGGAAATCTTGATGACAGGCCCATAACCTGGTTTTTTACAACCACTAGAGCAGGTGGAGCGTCAGCAGTAGTAGTGGAAGTAGACATAATCTCACTCACATAAGCTTATCAAGTATCCTATCAAACAACAGTTTTATACAGCTCACCAAATCTAATTCAATTAACCAAAACTCTTCAAACTATACCACAGTATAGAATATTACAAAGAGTGACAACTCCCAAAGTTTCAGCTCAATTGATCAAACATACACCAAGATATGCAACTCTGAAGTTTCCCTAAAACAGTGTGCGGATTACACAATCTAGAAGTCTGGATACATAAAATGTTCTACGTCCTAAGTCTTATACTCTTCACTCTGTTGTCCTAGTACATAGTGTTGTACCACCAATACAAGTGTTCCTAAAAGACACGTCCAAAAGAACTAAACTGCCACTAAGGTCTAAGTGCTCCTAATCACGCTAAAACTAATCTATCACTGTACAATCAATATTACTGAGAATCCTATACAGGTGATTTGTTCAAATACTTGTCGCCTGGCTTAGTGACAATTGTCTGAGTACGTCCATCCGGCTGTTGAGTCACTTAATTATTCTCTTATGAATCTCGTCCGTTGACTTGATTCATATCAATCGTAGCAGGGCAATCTCATTCCTGATCACATTCAAATATCTGCAACTTCGTAGCAGCTACGCTGTCCCATACCAAAAATTGTCGTAGCTGCGTTTGTCTTGTTACGTAGCAAGTGCGTTGTCTTATACCAAAATATCTACAGTTGCGTTAATCACGTTGTGTCGCAGGCTGCGTTCGTCCGTACAAACCATATCAAAAATAAACGCATCTGCGCTTGTTCCATTTGTGTCGCAGCTGCGTTGTCGGTACCATTCAAAAACTTGCATTGTGCTTCAAGTGACGACACGTGTCCCTATAGATCTATTTTTTCGCCGTCGAATAAATTTGCTGAGACTTAAAGCTTTCCAAAAACAACAGCCTCAGCTCCATAGACAGGACTTAAGAGTGACCTAAGTCACTCTCAACAAAAGGTTGAGTCTGGCATGACTCGAACCTCTGACCAGCAGAGCATTGTGTAGCTGTCAGCTCTAACCGGTCTGTCGTAGAAGTTCGTTGCAGTACATGGGGTACGATATTTAAATATTGAGTAGAACATTAATCCTATTAAGGTAACTACGAAATAGGAAACATAGAACACATCAGATTCAGTGCGTACAATCCGCCGCACAAAACAAATGAATCAGACATTTATTTTGACGGCGTAAATTAAATGTCGGTCTCTATTCGACAGCGCTAATCGTCACCGAGGTCTCAAAATGGTCATTTTGGCGGTTTTCTAACGTTGTGTGACGTGGCGTGACCTAGCGATACGTGGTAGGATTGAATTAAGCAGCGGGATCTCGAACGACATAAGGACGACTCAGATGGCGACACGCGTCCACTCCATGACCTTCTCGTACAGTGGCTATACAAAAAGTACATCGGCCACTATGCTTTTTTGGTACTTTTCAGTCTCGTGATTGGAGCGTACTTGAGTAGATAGGGGTTATGAGAGAGGGTTTGGAACTTAGGGGTTTTTGGTAGATAGCACCTCTCTCTCTCAGAGAGCTTGTATAAACTTGGCATTTTTGCCGATTGATTACTTATCGGCTGGTTGGCCGTTTTCAGTGATTATTTTTCCTACAGACTTAAGGGAGTCCACGCTGCACAGGGGTGCGGTCAAACAATCAATTTGCCTTCTTGGGCAGCAGTGGTTGTGGCTTGAGGTGGGTTAGTGAAAAGTATCTAGAGGCTTCTTGTATTGTGTGGTCTAATGGAGGACACAGAATTGCAAAAGGCTTACACCGTCTCGTCCACAACAGGTCGCAGATCAGCCTATGCAATCAAATAAGAGGTTGCTAACGATTTACGCCTTAGAATTTCTGGGGGGAAAGAGATCTAGCAGCCGTCTGCAAATAAGCTCTCACTTCGCTTTTTCTGCAGCTACAAAGGAGCCTCTAACAATTCAAGAGGCCTTTTCATCACCCGAGAGAAATCACTGGATTGATGCGGCAAATGATGAAATGAAATCTATTATGGAGGCACAAACGTGGGAGCCGGTGGATCTTCCTCCGGGCAAAAAAGCCATCTGAAGCAAATGGGTATTCAAGGTGAAGTTCAACTCGGACAACACCATTGAAAGGTATAAGGCATGACTAGTTACCAAGGGGTAAAATCAAAAAAATGTATTGATTTTGAAGAAACCTTCTCTTCAGTTGTTAGATTTCCTACTCTCAGATTTTTGCTAAGTCAGGCAGCTATGGAAAATATGGAAATACAGCAAATGGATGTCAAAACTGCTTTCTAGCTTGGAGGGTTGGAAGAGACCATCTACATGAAACAGCCTGATAGGTATGTAAAAAAAAGAAAAGAGGAATTGGTGTGTAAACTGATGAAGTCTTTGTATGGGCTGAAAGAAGCCACAGACAATGGAATTTGAAGTTAGATGAGTTTTTGACTGGGCTAGGTGTTAAAAGAATTAGCTGAGATCATTTTAAATATGTTCTACAAGGGGAGGATGGGATAATTTACATTGTCCTAAAGTGGATGATCTAATATTAATAAGTAAGTTAATGGATCAAATAAACCGCATTAAAGCGGCTTTAAGGTCTAGGTTTGAAATGTAGGACCTCGGAGAGGCCAAGTATATCTTAGGTATACAGGTAGAAAGAGACAAAAACAAAAGGTTGATTATGTTGACTCAAAAAGAAGCAATAGGTAACATGCTGGAAAAAATTTAAATGAAAGATGTGAAAGGATCTGTAAATCCCATGGAATTTAGGCTGAAATTGGAAGGAATTGAGTCAGACTCTTGCATAATGGTTTGTGAGAGTCTTGAGACAGGGGAGGAAGAGTTTATAGCTTCAAAGCCATATAGACAGGTAGTTGGAAGTCTTATATTTTATGAATTGTACCGGACCCGACATTGCAAGAAATGTGGGAGCCTTGAGTTGAAGTATGCAAAATCCTAAAAAGGCAGATTGGGAAGCAGCAAAAAGGGTGTTGAGATATCTTGCAGGTACTCGAAATCTTAAGCTTGCACTCGGAGGAGGAGAGGTGAAAATACAAACGTGGAGCGATGCTAGCTATGAAGACATGCCAAGGCGCAAATCTATAACCAGCTTTGTTCTGAATATTTGAGATGGAACTTGCTGCTGGAGTAGCAAATTACAAAAGGTTACAGCTCAATCCACAATGGAGTCAGAACATATGGCTGCAGCTTCCGCCCTCAATGAGCTCCTATGGGTAAATTTTATTTTACATGATCTTGGGTATATGCAAACAGGTCCTCAAGCTATCTGGTGTGACAACCAGGCAGCCGTTCCAATTGCCTCTAACCCTAGCCATCACTTTAAGAGCAAACACATGGATGTTAGACTTCACTTTGTTAAAAAAAAAGTACTTGCATAAGTCCTTCAATTTTGTTATTTACCTGACGAGAAGATGGTGGCTGACATGTTAACAAAAGCCCTTTTTGCTCCTAAGTTACAGTTTTGCATAGATTCTATTGGACTAAGTGAGTAACTCAGTCTAAAGATTTAGGGGGGTGTTGTAATTTAGAAATCTTTATTTCAGTAGATAGGGCTAAAATAACTTAGAATATTTTCTAAGTAGTCTGTTGTAATACTTTCGTTAATTAGTGTTATAATAGCAAAAATACAATAGAGTATATTGTACTTTTACAAAGACACATGTCGTCAAGAGAACGTATGCAGGTTTTACGGAGTGGCGCCGAGAGTCAGCCACATGCGTCACGCAGTTGACTATTGGATTCACAAGATCGGACGAACGAAATTTGAACCGGGTATTCCGGAAATATATGGTACGGTTCGACGGTACCATCGTCGATTGAATTTGTTCCAATGGATGTGATGCAACTCTAAGACCTCCATAGGACCTCAAAGTAAGCAGCTCACACAAGCCATTAGGATAACCTTGACCCCTTTGGCTTTCAGCACGAATAACTGCCACCTTGGCAAACAAAAACTCTGACCACCTTCGTCCTTGTGAAGGCAAGACTCCCTTGAGTTGATAGCAAAAAGAATCTATGAATTTGCTCACTTGAGCATTAAGTTATCGAGGGTCAAAGTTGACCTTTTGTACAGAAGCTCTCTGGAGAGAGGGTCCTATCTACCAATTTTTCTAAGTCCTATCTCTCTCTAAAACTCTATCTATTAGTGTACGGCACCAATCATATTACACTGTTGTACACAAAAGTACAACCGTCGGTGTACTTTATTTACGGATATTGTACGACATGGCCTAAATATCGACATATGTCATATCCGGATTCGGTCCCGTAATTCCCGAAGATGCCGCGATCCAACATAATCGTGCCACGTGTCATCCGATGAAGCGATGACCAAAAACCGCCGAGAATCTCTTCCGCGATCTCGGCTTTCTTTTCCGCAGTCCCATGGAATGCAAATTTCAATCGTAGCCGTCATAAATGCTTGTGCGGTATTTGTTTCTTAAAAGAAACAAAATGCGCGGTACTTGTTTTTTGAAACTCTAAGACCTCCATTGGCCCTCAGAGTAAGCAGATCCTAAAGAAGCTTATCTAGATAGTACCGACTCCAAGTTGATGTAAACCGAAATGACTGACCCCTTGACAATCAGAACCCAAATATAGATTCACCCCTGTGAAATAACACTTTTTGTGTGGTCAGTTCCACCACAGAATGCAAAGTTAGAATATGAGATTTGGACACATTCACCCACTTTGACTTTCCCTTAGAAATACTGCCACCCTGGCAGACAAAAACTTTGACCGACTACACCCTTGTGTAGCCTGGACTCCCCTGAGTCCGCAGCAAAGAGAATCACTGAAAATGGTCAAGTAAATTGATAGTTATGGCTGGCCAAAGTTTGTCATTTATACAAGGTGCTCTCTGGGAGAGACAACTACTTACCCAAAATTTTCTAAGTCCTATTCCCTCACTTAAACTCTATCTACTGAAGTACGGCACCAATCAAATTAGTGTGTGGTACAGAAAAGTACAGGTGTCGGTGTACTTTCTGTACGGCCATTGTACAACATGGCCAAAATGTCGACACGTGTCATAGCCGGATTTGTTACCGCAATCTTTGGAGTCGCCGCAATCCAACATTGTCGCGCCATGTGTCATATGACGTGGCGATGACTGAAAAACACCAAAAGTACATAATCCGTGATCGCTGTGCCTATCGTGGTCCGACAAACCGGATACAATTGTAGTGTTGAAAATATACATGCGATATTTGTTTTGGCTTCGAAACAAATGCGCGGTTCCATTTATACATCATTAAATCGACTTTGTACTATACAAAACTGATCTATGCATACGTATCTATTTCGCGGACGAACTAGACTACGTAAAATTAAATATATGTCAAACCTATTGATTTAGCACTGATGACGGTTGTTAAAGCGAACTTTAGTTGAGATGGCAGGATCAGGACAAATCCTGGTTCAGATAACTCTATTAAGAATTGCCTTCCAGTCCACTTTGGACAGCCTAGGCAGCCATTGATCAAACTCCTCTTCAAGTCTTCAGTGACTGCGACAAGTGTGGGGACTTGAGTGAAGAGTTAGAGGTAGGTTGTCATTGTCCCCTTTTTGCCTTTTTATTTTACAATCTCTAGACCTAGAAAATACTTAAATTTCAACATTTTTATCCATACCAAAATCCGTACGTTTACATAACTAGATCTATGTAACCATAAACATCCGCCATTAAATGAATTTTCCATGTATACACATTTAAATTAATATCAAACCCAATAGTATGTATCCTAACTTCTAAACATAACGGTTAAGGTTAGCGGCTACCAGCTTTTTAATGATCGGCAGGTACCAAGATCAAATCCTGGTTTCGACATACTCCTTTTAGCAAATAAACCTACCTAT
>JBBHKE010001372.1:152372-163769 GCA_037447655.1 Zygnema cylindricum | reverse complement strand
AAATGAACCATTCTTTTCATCGAAAAAAAGCACCAAACAGAAGGTAATTTAAACAAATATAAACAAAAAAGATACTAGTATATTCTTTACCTTTTGTTGTTTAGCTCATCCTCTCCACACTTCTTCCTACACCCCCGTTTTGCCACCAATGAACCTTCCCTAATCCTTTGGCCTTCAACCTTTAAGTCCCACCTTCTCCACTTGGTCTGTTTGATTTCTCTGCCTTGCTCTCAACCTCAATCATCTTATCTTGTCCTACAATTTTAGATGGTAAATAGAATATAGTGCCAAATAAAAAATGAGTTGGTCATGATAATAGAAATTGGGATGACCAATGAAGTTGAAAGCACTGTTTTTTGTAAACCAAAAAACAGTATGATTGACAACATGTATTCTTCTTTCTTCTCGTCACAATGGTTTTGCAGTGATGAAGCCGCCTACTCATTACTCTCCTCCCAAATCCCCACCTCGTCGCCCCCCTCCTCCGTCACCTCGTTCAAAATCCCCACCTCCTCGTGGCCGTCCCTTGTTGAGGAGGTGAAAACTCGTTCGTGAAGGAAATGGAAATTATTGATTTTAGAGCCAATTTCGGTTGGAAACACAACAAATGGAGACGATGATTAAAAATTCATAAATTATAAAGATGGTTTGGAGCATTCATTTTCCGGTTGTAGGTATGGCTTTTTAAGTCAAATGGTTTGTCGTAATTTGATTGTTATTATCAATTCACGTTAGTCAGTATCCGTGTTTGTTTGATTTTTTTTTGTGAAACGTTTTGTTCGTTTTTGTGTGTGGTTTACCGTGTGTACGACAACTTGAACATTGGAACGACAATATAATTGATTAAGGGATGTTTATAACAAAAACCTTCAAACATTTATTTCAAAAATTTTGTGAGTTTAATTTAACAAAGTGTCGGTTATGTGATATCTATTGAATGGGGTGAGCTTGACCCATTTTCCTTTTGTTTAATTAAGTCTTTACATTTTCTTATGTTGTGTCCATATCTTTGCCTCTACATGGTGATTGTGATCAAACACCAGTATCCCATATACAATGGGGGTTTTTTTTTTGGCCTAATAACGTTGGGGAAGTGGGTCGACAAGTAACATATATCACTCGATATTTTGTTGAAACCACCTCGAGACAATAATTAGATGACAATGTTGAATATGAAGAACCACAAACAAAACAAAACATTAAACATTTAGATTATATATAAACATTAACAAAACCTTGAACATTTTAATTATATCCAAACATTCACGTATAAAATTTTGAGTAGACAATCATCCAAGAGGTATTAATTTTTAAGTTGCATGGATGGATTATACGCCAAAAGGTTTGCCAAATTTTTATGGTTGTTATTGCTTCACTTAAGTGTTCGTGGCCAAAAAGTGTTAACAATAAATAGTAAAATGCGGTAAGAGTTAACCCTAGCTTGTTAACCGCAATAGAACTTCACAATCTATTGTTTGGAAATTTTTGGGCCTCAACTCGACAAGAAAAAAAGAAAAAAAAAATGGGGGAGTTTTACCCACCGGATATATTATGGCTTTCTTGGACTCTAATGTAACAACAATTCAGATTGTTGAACCAAAAATATTCCCTGGAGAACGATATTTTTATTTTTTTCATCAGAAGTACACAATGTTATGAAAAATAAACAATATTTCTAGAGTTATACCATATTATCAGTGTCATACAAAATTCTCGAAGTAATATAATGTTTTCAAAGCTAAATCTTTATCTTTTTCCTTAACCTTAATTCGCAAAATTGGCATATTAAAAAAAAAGACTGTTTTTGTTCACAGTCCTCTCCCTCCCTCCCTCTCGTTTTATTTACTGTCCTTGTTGACCATAGCCTATTTGAGCCATAGATTACTCTCGGAAGCACCACAGACTACCCCCAAAACAGCTCTATTTTAGACAGCACAGATTACTCCAAAATAAACAAACTCAACCTCAAACTGCACCAATATGCGGTATACTATAGACAATATAAATTCCCAAAGTACCAGCCAAATCCACCAAGGAATCTAAAATATATATGCTCCAGAGTTTCCCAAAAACAGCTGACAGCTCTACAAGCTGAACAGGTAGACTTCTCACATAATTCTACAAAGATAAAAAAATAGACTGAAATTGCACACACGTATATTTTCTAGATTACAAAATGAATTCACAAAGTTTCACATCAAAAAATCAATCAGACTGATCACACCAACAGGTCAAAGTTGCACAAAAACAGTCTGCCATTGCTTTGATAAACTTGATTGTGATGCTCAAAATAATCCAAGTCCTACAAGTTATAGTCAGAGAGTTCGCTACTAAATGTACGGAGGCATACCAGCCATATGTTATCTACCACCTACCTAAATTACTGTGAGTAAACTTGAATAATTCGAGGTATGTCATAATGAGTAAATCTACACTAATAAACTAATTAGCAAAAAGACAAAACCTTTGTTGTATAAAATATTTACACCGACACATCTGCAAAATCCGCATACTAAGCGTCAACTTGCTTAGCTACTTGTGATCCTCTTATGAATCAAGTATGCGTCAACTTGCTTAGCTACTTGTGATCCTCTTATGAATCCAGCATACTAAGCGTCAACTTGCTTAGTCATAATAACTGCAGCATCGTCACAGCTGCGTTTTCCCATTTAAAATACAATTGTCTAAAATAGATGCGCTTTACCGGCGACGTATATTTCAACATTTCGTACATTTCACGTTGGATCGCTTTGGGATCCCCCGTCCATTTCAAAAATGATTGTTCACGCCACTCAATAAGTCCCTTACGTCACTTTAGTTTTATCCGTACGTTCCCTCCCCTATTCGTGAATCCATTCGAACCTCCACATTAATAATTTACGCACGAAATGTCACAAACGCACAAAATGTTAGGTACGCACGAAACCAACTTTTCAAAACAACAGTCCTCTCCCTCCCTCCCTCTTCTTTCCTTCACCGTCCTCTCCTTCCCTCCCACTCGTTTTTTTTCGATCCCCTCCCTCCCTCCCGCTTGTTTTGTATACGGTCCTCTCCCTCCCTCCCTCTTCTTTTGTTCATGGTCCTCTAATTCGTTTTTTTTTTCACGTTATTCTCCCTCCCTCCCTCTCGTTTTATTCACGCCCCCCCCCTCGCCCTCTCTTGTGTTTTTCTTAGTCCTCTCCCTCACTCTCCCTCGTTTTTCTATCGATCCTCTCCCTCCCTCCCTCTTGATTTTTATGGCCCTCTCCCTCCCTCACTCTCATTTTGTTCACTGTCCTCTCCCTCCCTCCCTTTTTTTTATTAACGGTCCTTGTGGCTTTTAGTGCGATTCTGGGAAATTAATCTGATTTAATACTTAGCCAATTTCGGCTTCACTCAAAATTAAATCGTACTTACTTTGACCTATGATATTTAAGGTACAATATTTTGGGTGGATTTTTGTGTCAGTGCCTCTGCAGGTGCATTATTTTAGGCGCATTACTATTAGCTTGTCAAATTAAACACATGACATTTAGTCATTAGACTGGCACTTAGATTCTTTACTTGATATAAAGCTTAAGTGGTTCATTTCCTGCAAACTTAGATTTACCATTCACAGATGTAAGGAAAAGAGAAGGCTTTATTGAAAGGGACAAACTCGTCAAGATTTACAATTTGTATTCATCCTACTCTATAATGGATTTGTAAAAGCCTCCCCTACATGTGAATGTCTATTCCTCTCTTCCTCTCCCATCTTTTCTTAAATTTTGCATTTTGTGACGAATCAGAGTTAAAATCTGAGTTTCCTTTTCAAGATTGGACCTCCGTGGTCCTAAGTCTTCTCTTGGTTTCCCGAAAAGGCCAACTCTAGTTTTCAGGTTATGGGCCCGCACTCCAATATCGATAAATTAAAAAGCACGAATTATCAACTCCGGAGATGCAGGGCTAAAGTAGCCCTTGATGAGAGAGGTTGTTTGTGAATTGTTACCCGAATAGAGTTGTGTCATGTTCTTGCAGAGACAAAGAACATCAAAGCACATGAAAAGAAATTAATGGCAGAATGGGATACGAGCACACAAAAATAACTTCAAAACAGATGAAAAGAAATCAATTGCAAAATGGGATACGAAGGAGATCAAAGCTAATAAAACTCTGATCAAATGCCTAGCCGCCAACGAGCTTCGCAATGTCACTCGCAACAAATATTATGCGGAAATTTAGGAGTCACTTGCAATGACTCACAAGCTTTCAAGAATAACTACACGCATTAATCTAGGCAAATCCCTAATGACCACTATCTACCAAGACGAAACATTAATAGAGGCTTGCACCTCTCATTACGCTAACCTTTTGGCTGAAATTGATGTTGTTGACTTCACCCTTCGCACGGACACCAAGATTACACTTCTTAATCTATCTTTGCCTGTTGAGTACAAAGGTATACGCAGGTGGCTCGTTTATCCAACCCCACAACGTGGAAATGGAACAAAGTTGTTGAGGCTCTCTTAAAAGACAAGTTCAACACCTATATCATGTCGAATCGTGAGCTCAATGGAGAGAGCTCCGCATTCGCATCTGAAAAAGGAAGATATCCCCACAAGGCAAAGACAAGCGCGATGGGCAAAATTGAGACAAAAAAAACAAGAAATGGTTCTACTCTGATTAGCGTGGACACTATATCTCTATCTTTCAAAATTACACCTACGTTAAGTAACACGACAAAGTCGACGTATCTATTTTCAAAAATAGGAAAGGAAAAGAGAAAGAGATCGTTTAGTTGAAAGCCATGATGGCGTCCACCCTCTAGACCAATAACAACCATTGCATGGTGGACACTTAGGGGTCAAAACACCTATGCTATCGTCGAGAGTGGTTTTCATATTTCAAGGAAACCACTCCCTCCCGCATATTCATAGGAGACAATCACACGTCATTGTGCACAAGAAAATGAGACATTGAGATTGAGGCGTTAGAAGATGGCAGATTGGCTTCCTGCACAATCAATAATGTGCTTTATGTTCCAAGCTTTAAGCGAAATCTTTACTCAATTCTTCAAGCCGAAGACAGCAAAATCATCTCAATCTGGTATAAAAAAGGAAAGTTAAAGCTGGTGAGAGACGGACTAACCATCGCAGAAGGGGAAAGAATGGCTAATCGCACATATTGGCTGAAGTGCAGCCTGAAGCCAGGATCTGAAGCTCACGCAGCCCAAGCTGTTTTTCCACCTTTTTCCACCACACATAGATAACACCAAAGAGAAAGAGGAGATCATAAAAAACGCTATCATGAAGGTCGATAAGCCTACACAACCAGCATACAACCAACTCCTTTGTCACAAGCTACTAGGCCACCTCCACACTGACAAAATGAAAATGCAGAACAGAATAGACCTTTCCATTGTCAAATATTCCAAAGTGCCTTGCTACGGTTGCGAGACGGGGAATTTTGAGCGTCTTCAATTTTCCAAATCCGGAGGAACAAGGGAAGTTTGAGCGTCTTCAATTTTCCAAATCCAGAACAAGGGCTACTGCTATCTCGAACTAAGTCATTCGAACGTATGGGGACCAAGAAGAGCGCCCTCATGCATTGGGAGAAGGTACTTGGTCACCTTCTCTGATGAATTCTCCCGAATGATTCACATGTACTTGCTTTGGTAGAAAAGTGATCCGTTTTAGCAATTCAAGGCAATAAAAGCAACGGCCGAAAAAAATCGCGAAGCAAAAAATCAAGTGCTTAAGGAGCGACAATAGAGGTGGATATCTTTCACCTGAGTTTAAAATTTTGTCACCTCAAAAGGGATCGAACATCAGCTCATCGCTCTCAAACTCTAGAACAAAATAGTGTGGAAGAGCGTATGAATAGGTCTCTCGTAGAAATGTGAAGGAGCATGATGGCGACACACATTCTCAGCTCTGACTTTTGGGATGAAGTTGTCTACACAACAACATACCTCATAAATCAATGCTCAACAACAGGTTTAGAGAATTCAACTCCGCTCAAAAAATGGCATGGGAGATGTCTTAATCAATCACATCTCAAAGTGTTTGGCAGTAGAGCTTATACCTTCAACCACAACAATTGAGGAGGAAAGCTAGCTTCTAGAGCAATCAAAGGGATATTCGTTGGATATGACGAGCAATGCAAAGCCTATCTCATTGCAAACAAAAAGACTATGACAGTTACCATCACCAAAAACATTAAGTTAGGCGAACTGCCGCCACAGACACAAGACAGTGGGAGCCATACCAACAAAATTGATCACTCAACCCCAATGTCGTCTTTAAGCAATGAAAAAATCGAGCAAGACACTGATTGACCAAATGAGGTCGTATCTGACAACAAGGGAGAAGAGACCCCTTCTCCTCCAAAGACGCCCAAACTGTCTACAACTTAAGAGCAACCAAGAAGTCAAGGAGAGCAACCAACAGATCAAATAGCTAGTAAAGAATAGGAAGAAAATAAGAATGCAACTGAAAATAAGAAAGATGATAAAGCTGGTGAAAATCTAAGCCTCTAAGTGGCCTCGACAAAAGAAAGGGAATGAGACTGATTCCTCACCAAAAACCAAAGATTGGAGCAACACCCCCTACACAGATTTGGTGAGCGGTTGGAGACCTAAAAGGCCCCAAGATATAAGTTTGTTGGGATAGCTCATGATAAAGAGCCCAAAAGTTTCAAAAAAACATTCTTTGGAGAGGACAGCGACAAATAGAAAGAGGCTGTGAACAAAGAGACAGCCTCCATTATGAAGAACTATACATAGACTCTCGAGGATTTGCTACAAGGAAGAAAAGCAATTGGTAGTAAGTGGACATTCAAGATCAAATGAAATGGAGACGACATTATTAAGAGTTAAAAATCAGGAATTGTCCCCAAGAGGTATGCGTAGAAAGAGGTGATTGATTACTAAAATACTTTTGCTCCAGGTGCAAAGTTCACATCCGCACGAGATCTCGTTGAGCTTAAGGCCACCTTTCAAATGGAAGTTGAACAAATGGATGCCAAGACCCCCTTCTTCCACAATGAGATGAAGAAAGAATTGTACATGCCATAACCAAAAGGTTGTGGAGATTCCATGGACCCTAACAAGGTTTGCAAACTCTTAAAAGCTATATGGACTGAAATAATCCCCAAGGTCTTGGAATTTGAAAATTGATCAATTGCTTTAAAGTGAAGGTTTTGCTAAAATCTACTCTGACCACTTAGCCTAATATCAAAAATAAGCGAACATCATCATTGCCATTTGATGTTATGTGACTACTACACCCAATGAAGATGAAGATGAAGACATCACATAATTAATACAAGCAAGAAGCTCTCACATATGCTTAGCAAAAACATAAAATTTGGAACATAGCCAAAGACAAAATAGGCAATTAATTGGCCTACATAACTGACACAATGCAGATAATACAAAGAGGAACACAAGTGCAAATTTACACACACATCTGCAGACATATTTGTTGTTTTCGAAAAGTTAGTTTCGTGCGAACACATCGTTTCGTGCATACGCGATGTTTCGTGCGTACGCATTTACGCGATATATTGTGGAGGTTCGAAAGGATTTATGGACTGGGGAATTAAATGTACACGTAAAATTAATGGAGTAATTGAGTGGCGCGAAATGTGAGAGGAAATGGACGGCGGATCGCGAAGCAATCCGACGTGAGATAATCGACGAAGATAAAATGGTACGTCACACGTACGAAACATAATGCGACAGATGAAATTTATTACATGGGACGCCGCCGGTACGAAGCGTCGTATTTGACAGGTTTACTTTAAGTTGTCGCTTATTGCGACATGCATTTATCGAAAATGACGTGTACCTTAAATGCGACAAGGCGCATTTATGACGAAGTACGTGATTTCGGTACGGACAGGATTTGGATCGTACAAATTGATTTCGCCAAGTTGTTCGAGGTACACGTGGAGGGCGGACGACGTCCGCCGATATTTTTAAGGGATCTCATTATCTTTAATGACGTATTATTAGGTGGACCGTACATATGCGATGTCGGTTCACTACGTGGACTTATCGACAAGTGACTAAGCAAGTTGTCACATATGACGCGGATTTGTGGATGCGTCGGTGTAAATATTTGAAGAAACATTTTCTTGTCGTATATGTATTAATAAATTAGAGTTGATTATGATGTTTATATTTAAGTGATCAATTAGGGTTTTCGACAATTTATTTTGTGTGTGTACGATGTCGTACTTGTAGACAAGTGTACGCTTACGATTGCTTGACTCTCAGGTGTACGCTTACGATTAGTTTACTCTTACTAACAGGTTATTATGCATAAATAGGATTTAGTGACAGTTGCGTAATTTACGTTGGTTATTTTGACACTTAGTGATTCTTTGACAGCTCACAAGTGTATATATAGGAATGAGCTTTGTTAGGAATTAATAATCAATGCTGGTTAGTAAAGTGGGGACCAAAGATGTAGTATTTTAGGGTTGTCGATTAGGTCATGCACTTTGAATGATATAATGATTATTTGATTATACTTTGATTATACTCTTGTTTATGTGTGATGCTTTTTATTATTTATTTATGTTATTTCATATATGTTTGATATGCATTGTTTATGCATTTGTCCTAGGGTTTGTTTATGTCGATTATTCCATCAAACCTTAGATGTTGTCATAGGGTGTATTTATGTTGATTATTCCATGAAACCCTAAATGTTGTTGTATGTTAAATGGAGGATGCATTTCAAATGATTATTCATTGGCCTAGCTTCGCTTAGCTTCTTGCATGATAGTTTGGGTGGCTTCTGCGGTCTATTTTAGACCAAAGAACAACAATATTTGAGAGAAACTCTCAGTCAAATATAACAAAAATTCTAATCATAGTTATGATACAACAAGTTCCTAACTTCTGAAATGGCTAAGTCTTACTTTTTTACCTAAAAGATATAATCTTCTGACAGCTAAGAGCCACTCACTATCCTAACTAAGCTAAGGAGGCATACCAGTCATGCATCAAATAACATCAACTAGGACTAAGAGGATACGTGAGTATATCAAGGTATGTCATATAGAATGAATATGAACTAAATCTTTAATCAGACAAAACACGCTAATGTACAAAACAAGTATATGGAGTGTCACACTATACTGTATAAAACACACCAGATAATCATAGACGTGGTCTCAATTGACCAACGTCCGTCGGCAGCAAATCTTCGCTATCCATCTTTCATATGTTTCATCCAAGATGAAACTTTGGATGACACCTCGGTCTTCCGGTGAATCTACGTCATAAGACCAAATTTTGTGGAGCATCTCATCTTTGTTTACTGACGCAAGTTCCCCAAGTGTGATACACCGTGTACTCCCTCAATGTTTATTGTCACACTAAATTTGGTATATAATGAACCAAATTTCCACAAAATAAACTAAGTACCCAGAAGACACTACCCTCACATATAAGGCTTACTAGGACTAAATATTTCAAAAACAACGCTCCCCTAAAACTTTACTCTCTACTAGCCACTTAGAATACATGCCTCTCTATAGAATTTCAACTTTGGTGCAGGTAAGGGTATTGTCATCATATTTGCTAACATTTCCTCGTCGCGTAAGTAGTTAATCTTCAAAATTCTAGCCATCACCTTTTCCCTCACAAAGTGTAACTTAATATCAATATGCTTACTTTTGAAGTGATGAGTGGGATTATAAATAATAGCAATAGAAGCTTGATTCTCACACTATATGACCTGAGGACCAGACTGCAAATCACGTGGCTGACCCTCTCCTTGCCACGATAATTCACTAACGTTTTCACCTGGTTGGAGGAGCACAGTTAAGAAGAGTGGGACTAGAACAAAGTTGTAGAGGTGCTTCTCAAAATCAAATCCACACAACAAACATGTCCAAAGTTCACAAAAACTACGATGGCTCCAACTATTCCCCTACAAGTGGAACAAAGGAAAAAAGTAGGGAAAGTGAGTCAAAATTGAGTGACAATCACAAAAAGTAGGAGTCGCAGTTGAGTGACAATCACAAAAAAGAGGAGGCTCTCCTGAATCACAAGGAGGAGCCCACATTCATGCAACTACACAACTTGCAAATAGATAGGGGAGAGAGCCAAGGTAACAGGAAAATTGACCGAGGTAAATCTAAACCTCAACTGAAATTTGCAACAAATAAAGGCAACTGCTACCCAAACTATATCAAACAGATCACAGCTGATAAGGAAGCAATGCCTTACCAAGCAAAAAGTGTATAATTATGCTAAGAAGTTGCAAAGGGAGAAAAGCACATTCGTGGCATCAAGGCCACAATGAGACACAACTCCAACGAAGTCAAATGGGTGTAGGCGAAAGATCTACAAGTCAATTACATTAAATGTATCACCAAAAAGAAACTGATGGTAGAGAACTCGATGCTTCCCAAAGCTAGACGGGAAGGAGAAGTAGTCAATCATCACATAGTGAGCAAAAAGCAGATTTTACGCTCATAACTAACAAACTACATGTAACCAAAACACTGCAAACGATAACAACACTGGGAGGGACAGAGAAAAATGAGACAATGGGAGAAATTACTCACAAGAGAGTCGCCGAGTAATTAACAATGTGCACAACCAACGATCCCGAGAGTTACAAAACGATCAAATCTCACCAGCTCCAACTCCACATTTTGATTCCAGCAAGGAATCAAGAATCTCTAGTGCATCAAAAACTTTGTTACTTGTCACAAGGAAATCCGGGCCAAATCAAAAAAAGAGTCCAAGAAGCAAAAAAAAAAAACTGAGATAGAAACAGAACAGATCTTAATCAAAGGCAAGGAGCAATGTACCAAGAATACATGGAGAAAAATCAAAGAAAAGATAGACAAAAACAAAGCCAAGTCACAAAAAAAGAGCATATCACGAATCCTCAAAAAAACGGGCGTGGATACTCACCAAACAGCTGGTATCAAATTTGCGAATGCGTGGGGAGCACATAGAACGGATGTAGCCAAAGGGGTGTCGTGCATGAGAGACTAGAAAAGAGCGAGCATGCATCACAACCAGCAAAGTCATGCTCCAAACATATATCCAAACGAAAATGAATGAGATGGGTAAAATGTATATACAACATGCAAAAGAATAAAGGTGAAGATGGCGAAAGAATAAAAAGGGAAGAATACTCCCTTAGCAATAAGTGAATCCTATAATTTACTAAGCCACAAGGTAGCCACTAGGCTCTTGGGTCTTCAACGTATTCTTTACAAGAGTTATCTCGTACGAAAGCAACGAAGCAAAATAAATAATTCCAACCAAAAACAAGGAAAACTCAAAATTCAGCCAAAATTCACCCTTCCATTCCCAACCGAAAATACAAACAACACAAAACAAACACCCAAACCGTCTAGAGGTTGCCTGTCGATCTGCCAAACCCACAAACAAAACACAACAAA
>JBBHKE010001372.1:0-151971 GCA_037447655.1 Zygnema cylindricum | reverse complement strand
CACCAGATTACTTGTGGACCAACTTGCATGTATCCTAGTTCTTGTAACATGGATTTTACCCATAAGAGTTCTTTGAGGGCCGAGCTTGCTGCCATATATTCTGACTCCATTGTCGACTGTGCTGTAACCTT
Source organism: Zygnema cylindricum (assembly GCA_037447655.1). Lineage (NCBI taxonomy): Eukaryota > Viridiplantae > Streptophyta > Zygnematophyceae > Zygnematales > Zygnemataceae > Zygnema > Zygnema cylindricum. Next base: position 151,840 of record JBBHKE010001372.1, on the reverse strand, counting down.
TTGAAGTTTGCTGCTCCAACAGCAAGTACCGTTCCCAATTTGTAGAACAAATCCCGTGGTGGATTTCCGGCTTGGCATGTCGCCATAGCTTACATCACTCCATGTTTGCAGCTTGACTTCTCCTCCGCCTACTGTGAGTTTGAGATCTTTAGTTCCTGCCAAATATCTTAAGACTCTTTTTGGTGCATCAAGATCAGATTTTCTCAGATTTTCTAGACTCCTACTCAGTACCCCGACTGCTGCAGCAATGTCAGGACGGGTACAGTTCATGAAGTATATTAAGCTTCCCACTATCTGTCTATAAGGTATTATTGTCATAGGATCATTATCCCCTGATTCTAAATACTCGCTAACAATGACACCTGGGTCTGTCTCTTCTCCCTCTAACTTCTGCCGAAACTCCATTGGAGTTAAACATCCTTTTGCCCCCCACATTCCGTACTCATCTAACATGTTTCCAATAGCCTCTTTTTGAGTCAATTTTATTATTTTCTTATTTGTGTCCCTCTCTACGTGGATACCCAAAATATAGCAGCTTGTTGTATAGCAGTTGCGCTGCACTCTCTGTATAGCAGCTGCGCTCCTTTGTCTGTAAAGCAGCTGCGCTGCTCTGAGACTGAAAGCTTTCCAAAAAGATAACAATTCGGATTGAATTTCAATATAAATACCCACTTGCATCCTATCGTTTTTTTGTTTGGAGGACAATCCACCATCTCCCATGTGTTTGCTTCTATAATGGAAGCCATCTCATCGTTTATGGTTATCACCCATCTACTACTTTTTGGACTATTAAATGCCTCCGAGTAAGTCTGGCGTCCACTCAAATGTGATTTCTTAGTTACCTTCTTGTTCACTTATCTCTCTTGAAGTCTCTTGCTGCTTCTCCCTCCTCCTTCAAACTCTGATGCTGGAATATAGGGTAATCTTGGATCTCTCCGAACAACTTCATCTTCTCCCCTATCCGTGCAGTCCATCTTCGGACGTTCATCGTCCATTTTCGGTATTTCCTTGTTTTCTTTCTCGGTTTGGCACTGAAGCTGTGACTTTAAGAGGGGCTCACTCTCGGTCAGATTTTTCTCTTCCTCTGCAAGGTCAGGCTGAACCAAAGTTCGGTTAGGAGAACCTGAATCTAACTCATTTTCGGATTCAATTCTAATTCTAACGTGTTTAGTGTATTTAAAGGGTTCTATGGACTTTCCTTCATCTATGACTATCAAGTGATTAATTAGAATGATGTCTTCTCTTCCGAAATCATAAACTCTATATCCCTTTACATTTTCATCATATCCAAGTAAGTAACCCGACTTTCCCCTTGCATCTAACTTCCAATCAGATTTTTATGTGTTTAGACTAAACACTTGACTTTGGAACACCTTTGCAGGCAGGCGGCGATGGAAGCGTCACGGCGAAGGCTGTGACAGAGTAGATGGACAAATGGGGGGGTAGGCGAGTGGAGGGTGGAGGGGGAGGGAAAGGGCAGATTTGGGGAAGAGAGAGAGGGAAAGGAAGGGGAAAGGAAGGATTTTTGGGAGAGGGGGAGGGAAAGGGCAGATGTAGGGAAGAGAGAGAGAGGGAAAGGAGGGGGAAAGGAAGGATTTTTTGGAAAGGGGGAGGGAAAGGGCAGATTTGGGGAAAAGAGAGGGGGAAAGGGAGGATTTCTAGGAGAGGGGGAGGGAAAGGGTAGATTTGGGGAAGTACAGATTAGAAAGATCAATGGAAATGGCACCCTAAGCAGTTGAAGTGTTTTAGTTGAGAGTGCCATGTTTGTGTTATAAATGAATATATATAATGAAAAAATTACATTGGTGTTCCACAAAAATAGAGGGAATTATTACGCAACGAAATTCCGTTCAAATTTGTAATGTTGATCCTAAATTTCGGTTTTCAAATTCCATAAAATTTGAAACGTGACAGTAAAAGCGGGAAGACCTAAAATTTGGCTGCAGTATGAAAAAAGATTGAAAATTTAGATCGGCGCCAAATATGTTGAAAGCGTTATGAAAAAAGATCCAGCTCAATGGTCGTACGGTTTTATTTTTGTTGCGGCGTCGTCAACATGACAAACAGTTTTAAACACCAAGTTTTACTAATGTCTACACGACAAACTGGCACGAAGTTTTCGTTGGAACTTTCTAACGTTAAGGCGACGACGCATTGTCGTCGCTTTTTGATTTCTCAAACATTTGGCGAAACTCGGATGTAGTACTCTTAAATTCACACATTCAAGGGACGACACTTTGTCTTCGCTGGTATATACGTTTCAACACATAGTAAAGATGTATTGGACGACGATGTATAACAAACCATCGTTACGACAAGAGATGGATACGGTGAACAATATGCCATGCACAAACATGCAATATAAGGGGGATGTAATCAATATATAAAGTATTCAATATGTCAAACTCATTTACAAACAATGGGAAAGAGCGAGACACAAATTCAGCAATTGAGGGTTGCTACATAAAGGTAAGGACACTCTGTAAACCTCTTACTTGTACGATACACCCCCAAAAAATGTTGCGCAAACTTCTTGACAATCCTTGGGATGAGTGGTTCCTTTCCATTCGCGTGACAATCGACGATCATCCAATTGATTACCCGAAGTCGAGTAATCTTCGTTGAAACTTGCTGAACTTTCCGGATCGACACCTGCACGTTCCCGTATTTATCACACGGTGGGTCTAAATTTCCGGTAGCAGCGCCTTCCACAAGAGGATCCATGTCGGTGTGATCCCATTTCCTGTGTCGAAGGGTTGTGTCCTTGGGTTTCAGTACAATCCACGTCCTCTTCAGCTAAAGGTGGTAATAAACCCGCCGTAGCAGTGTTTTTCGCCGCAAAAAATGTGGTAATATGTGAAGTAATAGGCCACATATTGCAAATAATAGAGCTGAATTTTTGGCCAAAAGACGATACAAAGCAAATAATAGAGAAGCAAAAGCCAAGGTAACTGAAGAATGCGGAAAGACAGTGCCATTGTTGGACCAAACGCCGGATATATATACCAAATAAAAATAAAATTGTGGGAAAAAGGGAGGGAAAGTATTCCCATACTTTAGGTCGTCAAAATTTAAAATTTAGTGTTTTGCGTGTGAGCATGCTGTCCAAATATTATAAACGACACAAAGAAGGCGAAAAGTTTCAAATTTTCGTCAGTTTTGAGAGGGGGTATGCACGTGGTAAGGGACCGACGATTTTCATGAAAGAGCCATGGTAACTGTCTGCTTCTAATTGTACCTACGGATCAACTTCGAATGGCGACGGGTATGACAGGCGCTTAGTGTGACGTCGTGCTGGAGTCGTAATGTTTGCGTGGATATAAAATTGTCCACATGTAAATTCGGTTGACCAATCACGAATCGCTTGAGACGAGGTGGTTGCTGAGATTGCACAGTTGGGACCAATTTAGAATAAGCGTTTACGCTAATACGGCATAACATTAACGCTAATACCGGTCACAAGTTAAGGAAACAAACGGAAGTGCATCCATTTTAGAATTAACACACATATTAACATGAATTCACTCTAATAAAAAAAACCTCGCGACATTATTAGAGTAAAGAACCCTTATTAACGTACAATGTTGAGGTAAAACGGACAAGAGACCAACCGTTGAAACAATAAGCGTTGAGTAATTGATACATCCGTACAAATTACACTCCGTACAACTGTATCAAAATTGTATACTTAACGGCAAATAGCTGACGCTTAACCGCGGTGAAATAATCTGACATGTACATTGGAATGATTTACACTTTTACGTGACGGCGTACGATTTGAGTTAAATTTGTACGGCTACTTTTATTACTGTAAGCAGGTTTGCAACCGACATTTCCTTATGTCAAAGACCCAAATTAGTATTAGTAAACAATTAGAATGTATGATTTATTTTTAAAATCAGAAATTCTTAAATAGCGTACACCACTGTAATTGGTTGTATACGCTAAAGAAACCTACACGCTAATAACGATTGGCGGTGTAGTATGCAGGGTTGTGTTGAAAGCTTAAATCCCTTTACTTTAGTGCGTATTCTTATTTCTAGTGTTGGGTATCGGGTAGTTTCATATCGCGATAATTTCGATATTCGATATATCAAATATCGATCGAGGAAAGTCCTCGATATATCGTACCGAGACCAACATAAATTATCGCGATATATATCGCAAAAAATGGGTATCCGTACGATATTGTACGTTACTCAACCGTTATTGATAACACGACATTTTGGCGTGACGTCGATTTTGTTTGGACTTTTTTCATACCACTACATCCACGTGAAATACAACAAATAGGGTTGCACCACGTGTCTCTTTCCTTTATCACCAGAGACGCCAATCATAACTCAAAACACTCAACGGCTCAAGATCTTACACAAAAACAATCGACGGTAATTAAACTTTACCTTAAATAGAATAATGAAAAAAATAGAATCATTTACTCTATTTCATGTGATAGAGTCGAAATTTCGAGCGACCGAATTAGAGTAATTTACTCTAATTACGATTCGCGGTGTACTGTATTTGACAATAATTAAATTGTACATATGTTGACGTAAAATAAAAAACAATGTTATTAATTAAATTTTAGGTTAGTGGTCGTAATTTAGGGCACCCAAAGTGGTAAATAAACTAGTAACGGATCACGGTGTACATGTAGGAGCAACTAAATGACACGTCGGGTGTTTGACAAGACAGTTGCGGACAAAATTGGTAGGAAGGAACCCTTTGCAAACGTCACAATCTTTCGATCTTTATAGACAGACGGCGGATAGGAACCTTGACCTAATCCAAACGTCGCAATCTTTCTATCTTGGTACACGGCACTGGCGCAGCGAAGCTTGCATCTTATATTTATGCATTAACACAAGGAGGGAAAGTAAGAACAGACTACAAGCTCGTGTTAAAAATCTCTCGAACTTCTGTAAAATGAAAGGGGCAGCCATCTGCATTTCAGCCTCGATTATTGCAGCGGCGGTAATTATTATGCAACGGCCTAAGCCTCGACCTAAGACTCGACGTCCGCGTGAGCGAGTCGGTCTACAACTTTTGCTTGGTGATTTTAAAATCGGTGACCACCAGCAAGATGCTGAGATTCAGGTCAGAGCCAGAGATATTATTTTCCCGGGATTGCACATTGCAGTCGCGTTGCTACTGCCACCATTGATCTACTACTGTACCAATAAGCCACTATGCAGTACATCTTCCGATGACTGTCAGGAAAAGGAGAATGCCGTGAAATGTAAGTGATAGGTCTTGGTATAGCAACAATGTGGTTTTTGGTAGCTTGTCTATTTGTATTTCTACATTTAGTTGCTTGGGGTATTGCACAAAGACAAGCAATACATTTACAAACTTCTAACATAGACTTGCTTATGGAAGAACTGTTTTTCCTGTTTCACGGCTGGCAATAGGTTTTCTTCAGAATCAAATTCGTTTCTCGTTTGAATAGATGAAAATGCTACTTGGCAAAAACAACCTTACTGAAAAGATGTGAATACCAAGGCATGTCTGGGACAATGTCCAACATTAGTCGATGCTGTGGATGTAAACAAGACAATTTTGTGCTAAATGTTTCAAACTTTCTTTCAGCCTTAGTTCCGCCAATCTTTCCCTGGCATGCAAAAATTCTCCCCAAACAAAAAAAAATTTACGTGCTCTTCAATGTATCATTGCAGGATTTTACGTATCGAAGGAATTACTGGAACAAGAGCGAAACAGTTTCTGGCAATGGTAGTGTCAGGAACAAATGTTAAAATGACCAGGCTGCCGTTATTATTGCCAATTGTTAGCGTGTGATCGTTTCCATAGGTATAAAGGAAAAGAAGAGCTGCAACTGCTGATTATCGAATTTCGACAAAAAACCTTTGAGATGTTAACATGACTTGACATGTTATGCCATATATTTTATTGAAACGATGCTCCGTGGCAGTATAAATTCACTTTTATCTTGTAATGTGTTGTTTTAGGAGTTAATTTTTATCTCTCTCTCAACCTCTCCCACCCTCTCTCTCCCCCGCTCTCTCCCTCTCTCTCTCCCTCTTTCTCTTTCTCTCTCTATCGCTCCTCTCCATCCATCCCTCTCTCTCTCTCTCTTACCCAATATCTGCTCTACCTCTCGCTCCCTCCCTCTATTTCCCTCCATCTCTTTCCCCCACCTCTTTCTTTCATTCCCTCCCATTTCTCTCTCCCTCTATCTTTCCCTCTATCTTTCCCTAATCCCCCGCTCGCCCTTTCGCTCTTACCTTCCCACTCCGTCTCCAACCTCCTCTCCTTCTCCATTGTCCTTTCCCTCTCCACCCTCTCTCCCTCTCATTATCTTACTCCCTCTTTACCCCACTCTGTCCCTCCCCCTAGCCCACTTTTCCTATCCCTTTCCCTCTCCAACTCCCTCTCCTTCTCTCTCCAAATTCCTTTCCATCCCCTCTCTCCTTCTTCCTGTCCCTTCTCCCTCTCTCTCTCCCTCTCCTTCTCTCCTATTTTCCCTCTGTCACTCCCTCAATCCCTCTCTCCCTCTCCCTCTCTCCTATTTTCCCTCTGTCACTCCCTCAATCCCTCTCTCCCTCTCTATCTTCGTCTGCCACTCTCCCTCTCTGTTGACCTCTCTCTCTCTCTCTCTCTCTCTCTCTAGCTAACAGCCGATTCCGGATTTTACTCTCCCTTCATTTAACTTATTCTCCCTCCCTTTTGGAGGGTGCTCTTTTATTGAAGCCTTGTCTTTCTCCTTTTTGTGGAAAAGAAATCCACCAGATTAGATTTTCTAGTTAAGCACTTAATTTTGGTAATTGAAACTTATGTTTCTAAGATTTTTTTATTTATGTTATACAGATTCTGACATTTTATATATAGTGTACCTTTTAAATATTTGATAAGCAGTGATTTTTGTTGTTTTCTGCTGTTTTCGGCTTTTGTCACACATGATATATAGTATTATTTTTTTGATATCCCGTGAAACAAACACAAATATACTCTTGTATGTTTCTTTTTTGCTTTTCTTTTTTCTTCAAAATTTTCTTTTAAAAAAATGTTTGATCCTACTATCCGACATGGAAAACGAATGGGATTTCTAGCCTTGCCGAACAATTGGTATCAGAACATCCTTCGCATGAATGATGTGACTACAATTCTTCTTTTAAACCCCTGCGCTCAATTTGTTTGCTGCTGTAGCTATTTATGAAAGAACATTATTTCTACATAGACGATTCTTGTTATGCAATCATAATTTGAAAAAACAAATCTAAATGACCGAAAATGGTGAGAAATTCATGAAACATTTGGATTTTCATTTAGCATGACACAGTTTAAATTCTATTGAAAAAGGGAATTGACAAACTCAGAGAACGGACCCATTTGTGGGCCAAAACCTTCAATTCTGTTACTAAATTGTAAACAACACAATAACATTTCACATTTTCACAAAAAAAATTGACATTTTAGTGGCCAAATACTTTGATGTTGTAGTTGCGACGAAGTATGAATTGCACAATTTTAGACGTCATGCCTTGACCTGCTATAAACATCTGTTTATCCGAAATTTGCACACCCGGTTGTATGCTTCCTTTAAAAATTGAATGTAGGATGAATGACGTTGAATCATGCACCAACTGTAGGCAAGAAGAAACCAAAAACATTAACGGGAGAGAGTGGTACCTAAAATTGGCAACATTAACAAGTGAAAATGAAAGTTGAAACTCCAAATTTCCAGGAAGCACGCTAACACCTAACATAGGCCGTTACACACAAAACTTCAGAACTGGTGCAAATGTCACATGGCATGCTGAGCGGCATTAGTGAGAAGCCTCACTCAAATAGGTAACCCTCGGGAAAGTTTATTTTATCAAGTCTATTGAATTGCATAAAGGTAAGGCTTTAGATTGGACATTTATCTCGATTTACGTTAAAAGTGGTTCCTGAGGGCTTTGTACTTGTGGGGCTTTGTCTATTAAAAAATCGTTTTTAACACACACTTCCTCTAGCATTCTCACAACATTCCCCATCGATGGCCTCATCATCGGATCATATGCCAAGCACAAAAGTGCTGTGGCAGCAATCTTTGCAACCTGTTCCATGTTGCACTGGTCTTTCAAAGCTGGTTCAAGTAGGTTGTTGTAATTACCTTCCGACTCACACCGTTTTGCCTGCGACCAATGGAAACATTTCGAGCGCAATAGAGAGAAACACGGGCGGTTACATATTTGTGTGAATGATTACTTACATTTGCATTTTCTTGGAGAGAGAGTCTAAAGACTGCGTTGATCGCACATATGATCGTAAAATTTCACCAAACATAAAAAAGTACACAGTTGATTTAGCAAGTTGTATAATTTTTTTTTGCAAAAAGCCCAGAAAAAAAGTAACAATCCTAAGGGAACAACTATACATAACGGGTGGAATCTAGAATACCAACGGGACTTAAAATCTAAGGTAAGACACAGGAATCTATTTTCTATGGTTGTAAAACATACAATCGTACAATACTATATGCAGAATAAGTAACCATAACTGAATAGGCAAAAGTGGCACGATAAAGGTAATTTGCTCTCCTTTTTTGAAAGTGGCATGATAAAAGAAAACAACACGAGAGCAGCAAAAGGTTTTGCCGAAAAAATTTCGCTCTCGTAATTTCTGTAGTAAAACCAACCTCACCGTTGAGACAACATGGGATTCTTTCACAAGTTTTTTTCAAGCACAAGTTTTAGTAATGAAATGCATAATATCGAGTTTCTGAAGTGTACGTCGTGATTCTGTGATGCATATATCCTATAATGTCACTTTAGGATTTGTATCGCAATGCAATATGTACTAGTTTGATGCACTGGCTACGCCATTTGTGTAGTACAAGCAGTGTGTCTATTGCGCGGGTGCTGTGAACAATCAATATGTACTATTTTGAAGGGTGTTGATGATGGATATTTCAGATTGATATCCAAAATTGCCCAATATCGCGATGTATCAGAACTGATATGACACTATCGCCATTATTCATAATATATATTGATTGTCAAGCCAGAGAATTGAGATGTTGGACGTTCGTTTGTACGAATCAGTAGGCAGCTTCTTGTAAAATTTGAGCTGCCTCTTGAGGAATACCTTGTTAGACTAAACTGATTCTCACATGCAGAGGTCAAGAGTGACCACGCATGTAATTTCAAAATTAGCTAGATTTCAAACAAAAACTGGAATAATTATAAAAAATAACGACTATCAGAGGGCTATCTTCCAACATTTTCCACGTAGTTTACAATCTGTTTTTATCGTTACAAATGCAAAGCTATCGCTCTAATTAGTGTGCAATTTTAAAATCGACTCTTTGGGGGTGTCCCCATGTAATCGTTACTTTGAAGTATTATTTTGGACTTCGGTGAAATTTCTCCGTACTACTTTGAAGAGCGTCCCAATGTGCGAAACTGAAATGGGAACTTTGAAATGTGACGGTTGTAGACGCGGGTACAGCTTGTGACGATTGAGACGACTACGAAACTTCCGACAATTGGTGACGCCAACAAAAACAGCCACACCAGCCACAGTTGTAGACGTCTAGATTTTTGTGACATTATAGATGTTTAGGGTTTTGTGACATTATGGCGTCATGCTCACTTGTGACAATGTCGACGTCACAGATTCAAAAAATTTCCGCCATGGCTTCCTGATTTCGTTTTTTTCGACATTTCTCACACGACTTGCCATAAAAGTACACCTAAAGGTAGTGAACTTTTTTTTTTCAAATATCTTTCATTTCATACCAGTATTGTCGTGCCTCTAAAAAGTGTGAGATAGAAGCGATAGTGTGAGAGGGAGAGGGGAGAGGCGATGACGACGTAAAATTTCGCAAAGGACCTTCAAATGAAAGTAGAGGTCAGAGATCCTTGCAATTTTTTTTTGTACATGCGCGTGACGGGCAGGAAGAAAAATAGCGAGTACTCTCCCTCGTCCTAAAATTTCCCCCACTTGTGTGGCGCGTGCGTGTATCGGCGATACTTCGACTGAAATCACCTCGCGAGGTGATTTTTGATGTAGTTTTTTGATGGGCTGGTTTCTCTGGCCCGAGGCTCGAAAGAGGAAAACGCCAAAATGCGTTCACATGACGACAAACATGGAGTACATTCGAAGTATCGAAGTGACGTTCACTGTATTGTGGTAAAAGTGATTTTTTTGTACGGCTAAATTTTTTCTCGTTCGGGACTAATTTTGGGGGAAAACGACAAAAAAAGTCCATACTTTAATACATGGGGACACCCCTTTTGTTATCTATTTGAAGACAGGTTCTTATTGTGCGCGCGTTATGTGTTGCGTGACTTTTGCATACAGGAACGATCTGTTCCATACTCTTTTTTCGAATTGGCGTGTTAAATAATGTCTAGAGACTTTTGTGCAATTTAAAAAAAATTACAGGAAAGAATGTTAATTTCTATGTAAAATATGGATAAAAAAATTGGTGTTTGCACGATTTGAGAACGCATCTACTTGAAGTGTAAAGTCCAACGAGATAAAAACATTCGCACTTGGTTCAAATTTCCAAAAAATATTGTTAACACTGGTACTTATCCTATCAATTCTGTTGGGTAGAGGTTAATTTAACATTTCAATTGAAATAAATATTGAAAGGATTTCATGTTTACTAAGATTTGAACACGCATCTACCTAGTGCATAGACTAATAAGACATATGGAAATTCGTTTGTTGTAGGTCCAAATCTTATGAATTTCGTTGACTCCACGTTCTATGTACATGTCAATTGATCTCAATATTTAATGGATCCCTTGTTCGTCAGAATGCATTTTACACTTCTTTTTATTGTACGGATTTCACGGTGATAACGGACACCCCTAAGATAAATGCCACGCCTTTCAGTGAAGTGGTCGTATGAGAAGTTTGTTCTTTACACCCATGTCGTATGAGTATTCAACCGCTGATCATGTCGTTAGCGTCCTTTAGCAGGTGTTATGTCTTTTTTCACTTCTACAATTCTTTATATTGACTGTTTTTTAAATTTGATTCTGAGTCGCAACTTCTTTCTGTCAACGCGCTCTTTGCGATATGGAATTTTTTGTATGACTTTTTGATGGTACTCTACAAGATGTCATGACGATGCCGTTAGAGTGCTTCATGAGGCGTTTTGTAATTTTTCAATTATATGGTTATCTAAACCGACGATCTCGTTCTTCATATCCCTCGGCCTTTATTTTTTCAATATTTTCATGTCGCAAGGAAACAGGTTATACCGCAAAATAGTACGGTAAATTTTTTCCGCTAGAGACATTTAGGGGGTGAGCCCATGTACTTTGTATTTTAGGGAAGATTATCCATACTACTTTGCGGTGAGTTCCAATGTGCGAAAATGAAATCGCTACTTTGAAATGTGATGGTCATAGACGTGTGATATTGTGACGCCATGCTCACTTGTGACAACGTCGACATCACTAATTCCAAAACTTTTCGCCATGGCTTCCCAAATTTTTTTTTTGTCCTTTCTCCCTCGACCTACCATCAAACTACGCCCAAAGGTAGACATTTTTTTTTTTATTAGAGCACTCTCATTTCATACCAGTATTGTCGTGTTTCATTCAAAGAAGTGTGAGATAGGAGCGATAGTGTGAAAGGGAGAGGGAGAGGCGACGACCGTGACTTTTACAAAAAACCCATGAATGAAAGTGGAGGTTTGAGACCCTTGAAACTTTTTTTTTTCTGTGTATGGATGTTTTTCCATATATGCCCGTGACGAGCAGTCAAAAATTTAGCGAGTACTCTCCTTTATGCTAAAATTTCACATTCGTGAGGGATTTGTGGACGTTTTCCTATTCATTGTTAAGTGATACATTAACTTGGTTAAATTTTTTGATGAGTTGGAATCGCGTGACCGTTGGTCGGGTGCTAGTTCTGCTCCACCTGTCACAAAACATCAAACATCTCTTGAAACAAACATCTCTTTCTTCTCCTCAACTGTATGCACATAACGAAACGCTAACTCCCTTTGTAGTCACTAAATTACAAAGAGAGTGCCACTGAATACAGATGTGTTATGTACGCTTATGAAACACGACATTTTTCACCAAAGCCATAGAACTCATACTACCTTGAGTAACTTTTCATACACTTGCACCCACCTGTAACGCCTAACTCTCACAACATTTTAGTTTCCCAACTAAAGTTTAACAACATAGCACGCGACCGTGTATCGGCCTCCATTGAACCTAATGCCACTAACAGTTGGAGCCAGGAACTCCACGAAACCCCCGATCCACGGAAAACAAACGTATACCAAGACGTAGAATCGTTGGAATCAAACTCTCCGCCCCTATTTGCGTCAAAGTACCCGTAACATTCCAGCGATTTTCTAGACTGAAACACAAGTTCGAAGCTCATGGTACCAGCCAACTACCTGAAAATCCGTTTCACGGCCTCGAAATCAATCTTCATTGGGCATTGACAATCTATGCTAACGACGCTACAGAAATGTCCAGCTTGGTCCTAAAACTCAGGTACATGAGCCACTCAATTGCCTCCTTGTTTGAGACGTGCACAATTTCTAAGTTATTAGACTTGCTGTACTGCACTTCTGGGTCGAAAGGCGTCAAAAGTGGTTTTGTGTCCCATCATAAAAAACCATGCCAATACCTCCATAAAATACTATTTTTGGTTTAACTTAATTTTCCCTAAAACATTACTCATCACCCCAATTCCCAAAATGTGCTTCACTCCACCTTTATCTATCACTTTGAAGTGCATTTCTTCATTTCAGTGAATGGTTCTAAACTTTGAGAAACCATTACAAAATCGTCCACATGCATAGAGAAGATGATTTAACCTTCTCTTTCCCTTTTCACGTACACTATTTAAATAAAATTTTCCATACCACCCCAAACTCTAACAAAATTTTATGTAGTCGTAGGTATCAAGTTGCCCAAACCTGCTTCAGTCCGTACAACGACTTCCTTTAGCTGCTAAACCATCCCCGATTTTAATGTCACCCCATCAAGAAACTTTTTCAATATCACTATTTAAAAATGTTGTTTTATTATCCGAATGTGTTTCTTTCCACCTGCAGCCAAGGCCACAAACATCATTAAGTAATCAAACTTGACCACGGGAGCATAGGTCTCAATGTAGTCCACTCCCTCCTTTTCAAATCCCTTACACACAAGTCTCGCCTTATACTAAGTCACCTCACCAAATGCGCTTGTCTTCACCTTAAACACCCACTTAGAATCTATCACCTTCCTATTGATGGGTAACTCAACCTTGTCAACAACAAATTTGCATTCTTTTTCCCATGCGTGTTTCCACTTAGTACCCAATCGCTTGACTTTTCCTTCAGCATAAGATCGACGATCTCCAAACATATTCTAACAAAGTAAAAGAAAATCGTAATTGCTGTAAAAGAAAATCGTTTTCCTTTGCCTTTGAAATAAAGTAGTGGGACTTCAAGATGTCCCCACCTTTCCGATCATACGATAGCCTGTGAGGGAAATCAAAGCTATGGAATAAGTAGGCGAACGCCGAGTACTTAGAATGAAGGGCAGGAAGGTTGTGGAATAAACAGGTTTTACTGTTTCCTGTCAATGAAAAAGTGGTTCGTTGAAAAAGGGTTTCCTGCATTGATTTTGCGCATTTCTCACAATTTCTGCTCGATTTTCAAAAGAAATGGTAAAATTCTAGTACCGCAGCCTGGTTGATCAAAATGATACTCCGTCCAGTTTACAATATCAAAACTTATGCTTCTGCCTATTTTGGCAGTTTCTGTTTGTATTTATAGCAGTACTTAGAATACCGCCGAGAATTGAGGCTTAAAAAGATATAAAGCACTTTCAAAACATCGACGAGTGCTGGACTGTTTTTACTTCTCCTTAAATTTCATGTCAAATTTTTGGCATGTAGGTGGTCTTAGTGTATTTATGAATAGTAATAAATTCTGGACAACCTCTTTTTTTTCCTATTTCTTTTTTTTTTACTTTTAGGATTTTAATTGCCCATACTGTTTATATTTAAAGCTGAAATTCAAGCAAAAAGAGAAGTACTTCTGGTCAAGAATGCTTCAACTGTTAACCGATGGCCAATTAGGTTTGTGCTTTTTGGTGCACACCTTAAACCATTTTGTTTTTTTTTGTTTTTTATTTTTATTTTCTTAAGCTTCTCTTTTTGCCATAGACTCGTAAGTAATCCTCCAAACTAGTGTCAAATCCTCTTCTTCATCATCTTGTTCACTCAAAAAAGTAAGCTTGACTTCAATGTCTCGCTATCCTAAGTTCTTTGTGAAGATCGGGAACTCAACGTACCATCACTTCGTATGTGCAATTTTCCAAAAAAGACTCTAACCTTTAAACCAGGTGACTTTCTTGCCCTTAGACTAAGGTACGGGAGCATTCTCTGAATCTGATTCCCATTTTTTTGGAAATTCCTCATGTTTTTCATGAAAATTAAAGTCAATTTTTGATTTCCTCGTAAAATCCATCGTTGATCTATGTTCCGAGACTCAATCACTATTTACCAGGTTAAACACAAAATAAAAATCAAATACAAAATAAATTTGCCCTTTGAGCTTTATCCCACAAAAATTTTAAACCATCTCCTCGGGGCAAATTTCCCCGTCTTTTGGGTTTGTTCCATATAGACAAACGCCCGACAACCCTAAATCCATAGGTGCTAAGTTGACAAGACACGTCCACTTCATAACTCTTCAAGTGTCTCGGAAGTCAATCTCCAATTACAAGTACATTTCACAGTCAAAAATGAATCTCCCCACAAAAAGATGTTGTTCTTGGTATTTTGGATCATGGCACGAACCACCTCTTGCAAGGTGCGATTCTTCCGTTTTGCAAATCCGTTTACCTCAGGTGAATTAAAGGTACCCTTTTCTTACAGTCATATGCTAATGCTACGAGCTGTCCTCCATTATCACATCATACAACCTTTAATTTTCTCTCACATTGTCTTTCAGCCATCACAACTACTCAAACATCTCAAAAGCATCAATTTTTTTTTGTAATAAGTAGACACAAGATTTCGTTGAACATTCATCCACAACAACGAAGATATATTTGTTACCTCCTAAGCTAACGAGCTATATGTGCACACACATCCACATGTACCAGCTCCAAAGCATGCTGAGATCAATACTTGACATCCATCTTTCTCGGAGGTTGTTTCTGATGCAATCCACATCCCTTCACACTCTCATTGGTGGCTAACTCCATATACCCCAAACACATGATCTTTGTATCCTCCGTTTCAGATTTTCCTCGGATGTGTGGCACATCCGATGAAGCAACAAACTCATAAACTCAAATCACCCTTTTTCTCAAGAGTTTGGTGAACCAAACTCAAGGACTGGGCCTTGTTCCTTCCTCTCCTCCACGTGAATTTGCTGTGCGTCGAATCCATCACGAATCCGACTGTAGTCATTTTTCTGTAAGGACTTCAATACTGAAAGACTGATTTCGATACTGAGATCCCCTTTCGCTGTGATGCTACCACCAGGCTTTTGAATTTGTGAGACGTTGAAGAAATCCATAGAGGCGTTGGTGTACACAATGCGTTATGGAGCCTTGTTTCCGTAACTTTGTCATCTTCGTACTGTCTACACAAGCAATAGACAAGTGCAATCTGACAGTCTTGTAATATTTATCAAAATTACGTAACCATTTACCACCATATTCCCCATTGGGAACTGTGAGTCATCATACACTCAAGCAAAGATTCATCTGTTAGATTTCCTAGAAATCCGGGATTCGGCATGTCCCACACTTGGGAAAATTGAGCCGGCCAGGGCTCGAACCTGGGACCTTTCACTTCAGCTGCGAACGCACTACCACTGTGCCACCATCTCGATGTAGAGACTGTCGATGTAGAGACTGGCAGGTCCGTACCCATTTCTTACGGGCGGCTCAAGTATGGATATTCCATATTCTACCCCGTATTGGACTGGCTTCACGTGCCAATCCAACATCATCCGTACACACATGACGTGTCGCGTCCGTGTCAATAATCCACTCAATTAACTTTCTTTATATCGCCGCTAACAAAAGCAAGCACAAGGTTTAAGGAGATGGCAAAATTATGTACCTTGTCCCCAAACTTTTTCCCGTAATTGGTGTAATTCCCCCTCACCGCCACCATAGTCCTGACCACGACCACGGCCCCTTCCATGACCACGGATGCCCCATGGTACTGACTTCGATGACCATGGCCTCAATCACCTCTTCCACATCCCGATTGGAGCTACGTAACCTTAGTTAGTACACTGAGCACTGGTATGACGCCAACACCCACGTGACTTACACGTTGACTGCTTGCGAAGCCTGTTACAACATTCACGTCGACCGCTCATAAATCAATCAATCACAAACGTTGGAAAAGTCAAGGATAGCTCGTTGACTTATATCATAGATTGCCCGACACTCACGCAGCTGGTCATTAACATCGGAAGAATAACGAAACTCATAACGGCGGCGGCAAAGAAAAATATACCCGGGCGAAAAAAAAAATTGATTGCACGACATCGAAAAAAAAATGACTGGCACTTACCCCGCCAACCACAAACATTAGGAGAATTACGAAAATCATGGCTTCGGCGTAAAAAAGAAAAAATCGACTGCGCGGCAATTTGAGAAAACTAGCTACACGTCACTCACATAACCAATCACAAACGTGGAAAAAGTCGTGGACATACAAACGCACGCTTTAGGCCTTGGTTCCATTATGCGGTCTCAATAAACGTAAAAATACGTCTACTGAAGGCCTTCGTTGAAGGCCTTATGTCGGGTCAGTAACCGACTTTTCATTTGCGTGGTACATTTTGATTGGTACCACGTAGTATGCTATTATGATTCTGCAAATCTAAAAAAAATATTTGGCAGCAAAGAGTGAACGCAATATTTGCACCACCGGAGAGAAAAAGTGATTTGTACGAGGTATTGAATGAAATTTGTAGTGTTGGGTATCGGGTAGTTTCATATCGCGATAATTTCGATATTTATATATCGAATATCATCGAGCAAAGTCCTCGATATATCGTACCGCGACCAACATAAATTATCGCGATATATATCGCAAAAAAAGGGTGTCCGTACAGATAACGTACAGGTAAAGTACGGTAAACTGTACGCAAAATCGTACGGACCCCCCCCCCCCCCCCCCCCCCCAACCGGGTGTGCTGACCTGCACACTGTTTCAGTCTTGCTGCCAGATGTTGACTTGTAGTGAGGTGTTTGAGAGGCACGTTTTTGTGACGTGTATTCTAAAGTTTGTTGTGTGTTCTGTAGACTAATATTGTAGTCAGATTAAGTAAAAGGTTAAGTAAGATAATTGTGTGAAAAATTATGTACAGAAAAGCTTCGGTGTAATATGAATGTGTATTGGCCGATGTGATCTGTGAATGTTTTTTATATGTGTGATTATTGTTGAAAGCTTCCGCTGTGCGATCACTTTATAAGACGTGAGAATTTAGTGATCCTCTTACAAACAGGACCGTGAAAGAATATCCTCCGTCAAAGATTTTATCGCGGCTTCCGGTGGCCTCGCATCCACCATGGCGGAAGGCAAATGGCCTATGCGACGTGTATGCACCTTATCGCGCGTTCATCGTGGATATATTTTCTCTTTTACGCGCGGCACAATGCTATACGTTCGGGCTCTTAAAACTGACCTCCTTCACGTCACTTGTTGCAAACTGAAAGGTTCGACCAACGGCGTTACTCATTCTACATCCGATGGTCAAGGTTTACACCTATAACCTTGGAGAATCAAATCAGTCATTCAGTAACATTTTTTTTCTGACATAAAAAATAAATTGGTACGACACTGTACGAAATAGTACAACCTGACCTTCAGTAAACAACCTCATTTTTTCCCTAATGGAACTTCACCCTTACTTATATAGTTATATAGACATGGTTTACTCTAGTAAAATATAGTGTAATTCACACTAAGGATGCGTCGAAATACATCATGAGCTTTGCGGTAGGCTACTAAGTCCTAGTTGAGCCTTTTGGTTGATGTCGAAATTAATGAACCGTAAACTTTGAAATGCAACATGGCGTTTACAGAGACCTTCCCATTTTCAACATTTAAACCTTGTAGCACCTACCACAAGTAGGACCTCCTGATTTTTGAGCTGTTGGACTTCATAGAGTTGTCGGGAGGAGCTTAGTCAGCTGTCGGATATCTTGTGCTAAACTGGCCTAACAAGATATAAAAATAACTCGTGGAATATAATGAGTTTCCGTTTTACCATACGGCACATAGAGTTAAGTGCAAATCTATTCGGGCGTCAAAAAGGGGCAAAAACTGCCCTTTGGACTCGCAAACCACCAAGATCATGACACCAACAACGAAAAGTACTACGTTTCTTTGTGCATTTTCATTATTTTGGACTAACAATGTATCTCCAAACCCTCCTTACCAAATCCAGGATGTCTGTTTCTCCGGAAGGTGCCTTTCCCGACAAAATTTCTAAAAGCACCATACCGAAGCTGAATACATCTGCCTGTTCTCCAACCCTTTCCGCTGAAATTATTTCAGGGGCAACATAGCCCCAGGTACCCAACACCTGCAAAAGCAATAAGAAGAATGAAACAAATGACAGATCCAACATTGTGATGAAAGCAAGGGGATTGTTCCTATCACATTCTGTAGAACAAAGACATTATGAACCTATGACAATTTTCATAAGATTTAAACTCTTCCTGTGCTATGAGTCTTATGTCATTCCATCTACGTGATTATGCTAATAATCCTCTTTTGAGAAAATCATACCTTAGTTGTGACTGTTGTCACTCCTTCTGGGATGAGTTTTGCAAGCCCGAAGTCTGCAAGTTTTGGCTCGAAGGTGTCGGTCAAAAGGATATTTGATGGCTTTATGTCCCTATGGACAATTCTCGGAGTGCAATCCTCGTGCAGATAAGTAAGGATAGTCAAGAAAAACGTACGCAATGAATCTGTCAAGTGTAAATGATTAATATGCTGCTTACGCAAACCTCTTTCATGCTCGCAAAATGGTTGAAGGATAGACAATATCTTAAACAGTGAATGACTTTAGTTACAATATACATCATTTGAGCATAATCATATAATTTTAAGGATATGCAAGCCCCCTTGCCGCACCCACAAAAATATTGCACCGTTGACGC
Organism: Zygnema cylindricum; assembly: GCA_037447655.1. Lineage (NCBI taxonomy): Eukaryota > Viridiplantae > Streptophyta > Zygnematophyceae > Zygnematales > Zygnemataceae > Zygnema > Zygnema cylindricum. The sequence goes on along the minus strand of JBBHKE010001372.1, from coordinate 132,719 downwards.
CAAGATAATTTAGTCTCCGTCTCTGCAACCAGATAAGACATTGCCCAAAACACTTGTTGATGCTTAAAAAAAATCAACTCACATTCCCTTTTCAAAGACTAACGAGGGATTGATACACAAATATAATTACATGGTACGAAGTGAAGAGAATAACAGCCCCATTCTCTCTGAGTGAGATTAGCTCTGGGGTCTCAAGAGTGCTTACTTTAAGCTGCCAGTATTACTTGACCCACTACTTGATCCTTCCCAAGACTTTTCAACTGTCCTTAGATCGACCACTGTATGCTCAAAGGGAGCCTTTCTCTTCAATTGAGTTATCTCACTAGATGTAGCAAACCTTACTGGCAGACTATTAAAAAACATTTGTAACTTTTCACTCGCTCTCTCTTTTTTTTCCAGGATGTTAAACCTATTAACTACGTCATCTTTGCCTCATTGCTTCTAGAATTAAATTGAATGATCTGTTTAAACACATACTGAACCTTATCTTTAACTCCCTTCTCAAACAGTTCTCCGACGCTTTTCAACACTCATGGGCAGTGCTGTGAGCTAGAAATTGATCTTGCACCGAGCATGTGCAGCTTTGGATCGATCTTGCGGTGGCCGCTATGTCCTTAAGCTGCCATGCTTCCCCTGCTTTAGGGTCCTTTGGCATATTTATTCTCCGTCCACAACCTTCCACAAAATCTTTAGAATCAGACTGGTCTTGATGAACTGGTCCAAATGGCGTAATTGAATTCATTAAACAAAACTGGTTTTCTGACAACTTTGAAATCTTCTTCACTTTCTAACTCACATCTTCAGCTAATTTCTTCTCACCCTTCCTTTTGTTTTCTTTCTCATAATTTTTAACACCACTTCGAAACTCTCTCTCGGAACTGTCAAAACTCTCTTTCGGAACTGTCACCGGAATTGTAACTCGGTTCCTCCTTTACAGGCGTATTTTTCTTTGGTTTTTCTTTCTTTCTTTTAAAAAAATTATAGCCATTCTCAACATCAAACCGGAACTGTTCGTACCCGACGTAACCTGTCTGAAAATATTAGCAAGAAATGAGTTCTCGGACTTCGGTTCAGGTTGTCCTCCAAAACTGAACACTCTTTCGCTCGACTCATGGAAGGCACATCCATACACAAGCGGAAGTATAAACTCACTCACAGAAATGCACTCACAAACAATCGCCATCACAAGGCCTCGGCCAAATATGCATATATTAAGCTCTTCTTTCACTCTCACTCTTACGGAATTTTTCGTCTCTCAATATTTCTCATAACCTCGCTCAAAGCTTACAATACAAGTGATTAAAATAACTACCACAAGACCAGCCTAACTTAACTTGCTCTTCAGATACAAGTGACAGACACTCGCTGACACATACTAAGGGCCAGACAACGCTCATCATACCAAGACATACTTCACCGGGACCAAACGTGCGCAGGACCATGTGTACGATACGAGCGCGAAACTCAACACGAACAAAAAAATAGTAAACAGAGCCAAATAAAAACACGCACGCGGACAATTAGCCAATTCGCCGATTCGCACAATGCAAATCCTAGCACACACTCATGGAAATTAAAAAATACGCCCTATAAATGCATCATGCATGCATTTTTGTTACATTAGAGAATTATGAAGAAAAAATACCATAGACATGTACAGACAGGTTCGCGATAAAATCAAACAAAAGTAAAGAAATTTGTTGTGTACCGTGCAAGTGGAACGCCAGGCTTCCTTGTGATAAATATTCGTACACAAGAATTCTGTTGTCTTTTTCTTTACAAAATCCAAACAGCCGCACAAGATGTCGGTGATGAATTTGGCCAATGATATTTACTTCTGCGGCATATTCTTCTTCTCCTTGACCATGTGTATCATTTCGATTGAGCACCTTGATCGCAACTTCATGTCCATCTCCAAGCACACCTTTGTAGACGTGTCCGAATCCACCTCTTCCTAGCATGTTACCAAAATAGAATCCACTTGTGGCAGTTGCAAGTTCCTCGTGAGTGAATTCCAAAGGACCATCTCTAAAAGATAAAGTACCTGCAAACCGAAGGGAGGGGAGAGAAAACACTATAAAATAAGCTTGCACTCACATGTAAGTTAAAAAGTACAATTGCCGCCAACATGCTTTAAGCTTTCGTCCCTTGTAGAGGATTTTTCCACGAATTTTTAAAAGAGTTGGGTAGTTTGTTACGTTCTAAAAAAGGGTGTTGCTTTGAAGAGTTTGAGAATTGTTTTGGTGTTTTTCTCCAATATTTTTATGATGTCGTTTTCTAGTTTTTTGTTGATATGAAGATATAGATTATAGAACTAAATAACTTTTTTCAAGAGTAGTGAAGTTACATCTCATCATTTATAAAATTTAAATATGCAGCTTGTGGACATTTGGAAAATTCTTGGACGTTTTTTCCCCCTAAAAACCATCAACTCTAGAGCTGTAAATTTTTGAACCTATTTATAGGTTCTTTAAGTAGGGTAATTTTCATCTAATTATAACATAGCCATATTTCATGAGAATATCCACACTCTCGCGAGGTGATAAAAGGCGGACTTAAAAAGTTAAGAACAAAAAATAATATTTGTCTGCGAAACTGGACTGAGGCAGGGACTGCGAAACTGAGCTGAGTCAGACCATCCCAACACTAGACATTGTGATAAAAAGAGAGACAAATGTTTGCAATGTCAGAATAAAAGAAACGTATATTACAACAAAAATTAAAAACAAACTAAGATATGACAAATATTAGCTTGGAAGATTGATTGACTCAAATAAGTGAAAGAAGTGTCATAGATCAGAGGCCCTAGGCCGATGACTGATAAATAGGATTTTCGGGCTTGCCAATAATCAACCTCTATACATATACCTAAAGGTTACCGTACATATACATGCTTGATCGGATCTTTTCTTGTCTTATCAAATTTATAACAACCTTTCTTTTTAATGTTGGAGGTTTTTCGCTCTTTTCAGAGTCTAAATGATAATGAAAACATGCTAACAACTAAATTTTTACATGAAATATGCGCGTCGAAGCTCCATTAAGTTTGAATACTTTACATTTTGTAGTTTTTTTGTTTTTATTAGAACATTATCCTTTCCATTTTTGTGCTTACAAAATTTGAGACTTTTCCTCAATATAATTGTGTCCACATACCAAAATACTGATTTGTTTTTGGTGATTTTGTGATGTAACTTTAGAAGGCCACAACTTCGTCCAGGTTTGCGGGAAAAATCTGAATTTCTTGAAGTGGGCACTATGGTGTGTCTTCTACTGGTACAATTTTCTTTTCAATTTTTTTTTCTTTTCTTAAATTTTTTTTTTTTTTTTCTTTATATAGAGGTCTTAGGCGCATATGAGCCCAGTTTCTATAGTACCAATTTTTTTGGAACATTTACTTCCAACTTGAGTGTTGAAGTATTCTAAGCTGTGAGAAAGGATGTGTAATGAAAAAGACAAAACGCGTAAAAAGGTTAGACTCATAATTTTTTTATTATTATCCATACAACTACAACTGAACTAGGGTCAATGGTTACAACTATTTGTACACAGGAAGACAAAACAAAGGATAGGTCTTGCTCACGCTTTCTTTTCAGTTTCCCCATTGAATAAGCCTTCGCACAAAACGTTAAAGCAAATATTGCCGTTAGAACACAAATCGATGATACCACAAGTGCAATGATAAGGCCTCTGCTTATACCACCTTGTTCTTCTCTGCTCAGACCACCTTCTTTGCAATTTGTTGACACACACAGGTACGGGTTTCCATCAAGGCTGCACAAAACAAGAGCATATTTTGATATATTTCGTGCCTTCACTGGCAACAAAAAATCTTCAAAAAATCTAAGTCCAATAGGACTTGAACAAAGGAAAACAAACTTTACAAAGTCGATTTATAAAGATAGTGGATCAGAATTGCCTGCCCATGGAAACAGTGGGAAGACCAAAGCTTGTACAAACAATGCTCCAGCCTTGTGAACCTCATGTCAAATAGGAACATTGACCCTTGAATTTTATGCAGCTCAATAATGGAAAAAACCCTGTCTAGCTCTCTGATGCAATTATACAACTTTTTCATGCATTGAAGATCGCAAAAAACCAAGTTCAAGACAAGTCAACCGACCTGATTTTAAATTCATTATGACAATTTAGATATCGCAAAGAGTTACACACAATTTGGACCCAACTTCATTACATCCGTGATGGTTATGTTTTCCTCTATTTATGAGTAGCGAACTTAAATTTGGTGTGGAACGGGTCTCAATTTGACATTTACTAGATAGTTTGTCACAAGTTTACAACCTACATCTCACCTGCTAGTGGGTGGGATTTTAGGCATGATTTGTACTATCTGTCACTCGAATATCAAAAGTTGTTGTTTTCCTCAGTTTCAACCTGATAAAATTTGATGTTCATCCTACATATGCGGGTTAATATCTATAACACTCCATGTATGCACTATTTTTCATTAGCCACAAAGAAAAAAAGAAATGTTGTTGTCGTGGATGTCGTTCTTTTGCAATGCATCATTATCACATCCGCTTGTCTTTGTTTGCCTTTCACGGAGGTAAGAACTTAACGCAATTACGCGACAGTCACTATGTTTCGTGGCACTGTGTGGAGACAAAATAAGAGATGCATATGTTTTTTGCATTCATAATGCCTTTATTGTTTGTGACGTTGGCCAAGTTGCAAGTCTCTACAGATTATTGCAATGCATCAGGATATAACGACTATCGCATCTTGCATCAAGAAAACTGCTCAATTCATAGCGATATACGACACAAGGGTTTTTTCGTGTTTTATATGTAAGACGGGATTATGTCGATACACAAAATTGAAATCGACAACTGAAAACGGCTGAAAATGAATCTAAAATTCATACCTTTAGCGTAGAAATCAATAGAAATAAAACTCGCGCTGGGAAAACGACAGGTTGAGGAAAAAAATAAAAAATTAAACGAATGAAAAAAAATAAAAAATTAAGAAAACTAAACAATCCTTAAACCCAAGATGTTGTGGTCATAACCGTTTTGAATTTTCAATGGAGGACATTATTGCGGACACAAATAGAAAGAGACGGCTGAAAACAGCTAACAACATATCTCAAAACTGGATGATAACCGAAGATATTTTCATATTAAGTTATCAAGAACCAAAGATATCAAAGCCCTAACCGAACGGAATTCTGATATGGTACTAAAATATTATGAATAGTAATTACATTATACACAATATTACGATACACGGTATTCAAATATCGTGTGATGTGCATTGTGATGCGTTGTATTATGTATCTTGCATCGCGCATAGTAATGAAGACGTCCATGAACAAACCAAACACTTAAGTTGCTGGAGTGAATGGGGAGCTAAAAGAGCTTAAACATATAACTTGGCCATATTTTTTTGTTTTTCCTTTTATTTTACTTTCTGTTCATTCTCATACCTATTTATGGCTAAAAAAGATTGCCCTTTCTGCAGCCAGCGTTGTTTTTTTGTGCTTGTAGGTAAAAAAACATGCAGGCAATAACATTCCAAAAAAATGTTGGTTTTCACAAAATAGTTGTGATGTGGCAACCCAAGCCACACGATCCAACAAAATCCAAAATCTTGATCTGTCGATCTAGGTGACAGGGTTGATGGCTACGATGACAAATCATTTTGCGTCTGTCTCACCAACGTTTTCTCTCTCCTCTCTCAAGTATGGAACAATTTTTCATACAATTTTTTTTGCGTCCTAAGTATTTGCTTATATGATCCTTCTAGTCTTATGAGTTAGAAACGGGATCGGACCTGATGCGAGCAGCCACCCCTGGTTCGATGTATCCCGTGAAATTGTTGTTGGATATGTCTCTACAACAATCACAAGCAAGAATGCACAATTAGAACCATTGACACACACTTGTTAACAATTAAACATTCTGAATCACAAAGTACTTTTAACAGTACATCCGTCAACCATCACCTTTCATGCACATCGACACCATTGATGTTAATGATGTTTTTGGTCGTGGAGACGAAAACAAATTGCAAAAATGCAGATTTTGTCGTGTCTGGTCGGTAAGACCAGACGCAAGCGATATTTATTTTCCGCGCAAAATTTTCTGTTTTTGACAGATTACATTGGACGGTGCAACCCTCAAAATGTGAAAACAGGAAACTTTATTGTCTACCGCTGCAGCTCGTGTCCATGCTTGTTTTGGCCTTTAAAACAACCACACAAATCCAAAACGTAGATATATTGTCTTGTTGTAATCATACGAAACATACAATTTAAGTCCGAGATATGTCAGAAGACATGTAAGCATAACCATGAAAAACAAACTTGTGAACGTGAACCCCAAATTCGTTGAATTGTAAATTTTCGAAAAATCTAAAAAGCTGGTACATTCGGTCCAAAATTTGATGGATGAAACATTATCGGATATGCATTGGAGTCTCTTTAAAACGTTTGATTACAGTGCTACAGTTGTAATTTTCTTTTTAAGTAGTTTATTTTCCATTGTCAGTGTCGATATCTTTTGGTTCAATTTTGTTGGTGCAAAAGAAAATAAAAAACAAAATTGGATTGACATTGAACCACAATTTGGAGGGTGAAAAATAAATGGTTAAGTGTTTCTTTTTTTTTTTTTATTAGAGCATTAGAGTTTTTCAACTTTCGTTGGTTTTTGGAAACTTTGGATGCAAGCTCAAATTTTTATAATGAATACAGTAAACGGCCTAACAGACATCTAATGTTATATCTCAATTGATAATTTTGCAATTTTTCACTTCATTTCGGCATTTAAATAAGAACAAATTTATATATCATGATTGCTGATTGAGAAATCCAGTTAGTCTTCCCTACTAGTTTCAAGCAATTTGAATGGTCGTAAGACATTTCTTTATCTGCCTAAAGGGGTGGTCCAGCATTGGTTGTCACTAAGTGATTTGTTTCAAGGCACAACCTACACCCTGGAATTAATCATGCATTAAAAAGGTTTACGTGTCTGCTAGAGTGACTAGAATTGTTTCAGTGGATAAAAACATCCAACATTCAGCAGGAAGTTTCCAACACCTTGAAGGATTTATCCCTCCACCTGCTTCTTCAGCTCATGTACTTGTTACTCGCTATAGCAAAGGTAAGCATTGTCTGAGGTAGGAACAGTGAGAAAAAAGAATACCACCAAAAAGCAACTATCGAAGAAAAAAAACGTGGACTGGAAGGAAGGTTAAAAACGGATGGTTAAAACGGATGGTTAAAACGGATGGTTCAAAACAAAAATTAACACTAGATAGCTTGTCGAAACCTCGGGAGGATTAGCACACTTACTGGAGCAAAAAATCTTTGTTTACCCAGGCTACTTACAGGCCTATGTAGTTATCTGAATCATGCTTACAATCGCTTGTAAAAAAGCCTATAAAACCCGATTTTATATAGCGTATGATATACCAATGGCTGCAAATGCTACTACAGTCAAAACGATAAAAAACATTGTCAAGCGCTTGACAAAAAGAACCGACGGCATCAAAAAACATGGAGAAGTTGTGAAAGTATTAATAAGTTGACCAGATGCTCAAGTTAGCTTGCAAGGGTTTACCACAAAAGAGGCATGCATGAGCTCAACCAAACAAGAACGAACAAAAAGACAAGATGAATAAGGACACAAAGGGAATGGGCTTGAGCTGGCTTCGTTCTGATCAATTCCCAATCAGACAAACTTGACTTACAAAGTAGATCCTGGAAAGCGAATAAGGACGTCCAAGATTGTTTTTGGTATGGAACCTGTCAGATTGTTGTTTGAAATATTTCTGCAATTTGTTAGACACATCAAAATAATTAGAAAAAGCCATGGAATCCCATTCGTATGAAATAGTTATACAATCAATCTTCACGTTGCAGGGTACTTTTTACTTGCTATGCCGTTCTTCAACCTATGTACAGTTTTACTGGGTGGTGATAGCTGGCAGCACCAATTATTCTCAAGGACACAGACGTTTTTAATGGCTGTTTCTTTTGTCATTTTCTGGTTTTCACTGTAAGAATGACCAACCAAAAGATTAGATTAGACTTAATTATTTAGGTCAATTTCAACTTCATTTGAAATATAGTTGGAGACCTAAAAGGGTTATCATTGTAATTTTCCCAAAACTCCAAATAGGGTGCCCTGTTTGGTGATTCATCGCGTCATCACTGAACACATGTTGAAAGCGATTTCTTTGTAGGTTTGATCGGCCTCAAGGTTGTCTATATAAATTATTTTTTGGTTTATTTAGGCTTTAACATGAGCTGGAATTGAAGTGATCCAACTGAATAGCCGATGAATTCAGCCCGAAATCAAACCGACGGCACCTTTTCAAATAACGTCCGATTTAAACCTTGGAAGTGTACAAAATTTTATTTCAGTGTACGTTTCGAAATCAGTTTTCCAGCGCCACGGAAATCAGATTTTGTTGTTAAACAGATTGCTTGCTACGCCACGTGACATAACATTGACTCCAAGATCACATGGCCATCACAGTTTTGAGTTTCCCTGACGGCCAAGGCTTTTGCCTTCACACGTGCAAAATTTTATACAATAATACTGGTGAAACGTCCGCACAATGACAATTAACCATTTTCGGACTTTAATGACCATGTAAACCGGATGATCTTTTTTTTTTAAACTTTAAAACTCTATACTATCTTAATAACCATTGGATAATTTTCTTCTTCTACATTAAATCCGCCAAAATTCATATTTTTCAGTATTTTTTTGCCCACATTTCAAAATGTCCATTTGCTTAGTCACTTTGAAAGGCTATAACTTCGCCTCTATTTGAGGGAAAAATCCATTTTTTTTGTCACAAGTAGTTGGATATATTTTCTGTCATGTCGCAAAAATTTGGATTTCCCTTATAACCGACGGAGATATTCAAAGGCGCAAAACGGACCGATTTGACTGTGAACCTAAATGTATGAAAATGACAGCAAAAGACTTGCCAATATGCCTGTTGAGTGTTCTAAACCTTAAATATCTCAAAAAATTGTTAGATTTAAAGTACGTAATATTTAAACCCTTACTTTTAATATCACTTTAACTACATCTAACAGTTTTTACAGTTGTCTTTTTCTACACATCACATGTTTGATTCCAATGATTGTAAGAATAGATTGCAAAACAAATCGTTTTTTCAATCATTTTCAAGTTGTAAAATAGTAACCAAACGAAAATTTCTTGATAACAGTAACATTTTTCTGTATCAAGAGAGTTGTGATAACTTACAAAAAAATAGTTTTTTCTAGATTTTGGAACAAGTCGGGAAGTTCACCAGTAATATGGTTATTACTGATATCCCTATAACGCAAGATCCAGCACAAAATCAGAGTGATTAATCTCAAACAACATGCCTTCCAATACAACATGTCAAACAAGAGGTGAATCTTTGTGACCTTCAAAAATTAGAATATGGAGCATTTTGCTTTATCAAGTGTAATGATACAGTCCTATAATAAAGTGAAATAATATAAAACTGAAAAATCACGTAACCTTCTAATTACTGTAGAACCTTTTGATGGTGCACATTGTGCAGTGAGCTTCAATCTCATGGGTCTCATGGGCTAATTTAACAGTGAAGCTGGACGTTTTTAACCTATTTTTAGGTTCACAACCCAAACAGGTCCGTTTCCCAACGTGTTCAAGTTCGCCCCAATTTATGGGGAAACCAAACTGTGGTGAGGTGATAAAAGGCAATCAGATACGTTTGTCACAAATTTTCAGATATTTCTTGGAAACTGAACAAACAATTTTTCAAATTCACATCACTAAATGTCCCAGAAAATGGGCATTGTCATACTAGAGAAAAAAACTCGAGGAAAAATCTGCGTTTGGGCGAGGTCAATATATGAGAGTAGTTGTCAAACAAAAAAATACTAACAATGAAGAAGTATTATCGAGATTATATATTTTGGAGAAATAAGGTTGCCACGGAAGTTTATGTTTCTCTTACATTTTTTTAGCATTTTAAGATATAAGTAGGTTCTGATCAGGGCCATAAAATTCCGAGTTTAAAAATAAAGGTAAATATGGATTCAACAGACAACATCAGTGAATATTCCACACGTTTTTATGCCGGATGACATAAAAACAAAGCACTTTAAGGGCAAAGTCTGTTTTTTACGGTTTTCCAAAGTATAATCCAATACCTACACGTGGACACTATAGTGAGGTTATGTGCTATAACAACAACAATACTACATTATGTCCCGAACAGTATTAGGGTGGTTTAATTCTTCTCATGCGTCCCATCGAAGTTATTGCAAAAGTTGCTATAGGGTCTATTTTGAACTTATTTTATACGTTGTAAGGTCTTTGAGGTCCTTTGCAGCTGTATTTGTCAACTATAATTTAAATGATCGAAAACTACTTCGCCGTTCTTTGTTTCCATTATTTCCTAGACAGAAAAAATATGCCACATACATAAAGACTACCAAATCCATTATATCCAAAGTTCCAACCAAACACAGAAGGTAGATCATATACACTTTAGATTGCAAAGATTGTCACTGAACAGACACAAACAGGTGTAAACTGACTAAAGTGTAATGGATATTTTTTTTCTTAGACTCCATCTCCGTTGCTCCGAAAAATAGAGCATGTACTTTTATGGTGGTCTTATAATATTGTCTATCATCTTCGATAATGTGAAGCACAGGCATATGGAGTCCACAAAAACAGGCATACATTACTGTAACCATTAGGAGCCATAGAACACAGCGCACTTGTAACATTGTCAACAGTTGTCCAAAAAGAGGATTGGACTACGGAATTTGAAAACCTACGACAAACACCAAGTGTAGAGGAACATCGACAGATAGAATAATACAGGCAAAGCAAGGAGGAGTTACAGATGACACGGAAACCAAATATAACCAGAAAAAATAAACAAGGAACTGCATGAGAGAGTTCCCATTGACAAATTTTGAGAATGCAAAACTACAATGTGCATCAAATAACCGTGTACAGCCATCAACTTGGAGAAAACGCAAGGCACATACACGTGAAATGCCATGAAAAGTGATGCATGTTTGAATGTCCTTTTTCATTTTGTTTTTACTTGGTGACTTAAAGTCATAGTAAGGAGTGTTGAAATATAGTGACTTAACTTCCTCTTTTTTAGATTTTTTTTTTTTTTGACTTCGAGCGAGTTTTAACACTTCTGGTTACCTAAAGCTATTTTACAATTGGATGCAAAAATGTGGTGATTTCTTGCATTAAATTCTTAGATTTGGTGATTAAATTCTTTCCAACCATTTTGGTTTAAGATTCTCGTCTGCTGACAAGTTAATACCGAGATTGAAGCTAGTGATCTTTTATGCTGGATTATTTTCAATTTTATTCGCGGTTAAAAAAGGGTGTTTAGAGCTTGACTAGTTTGATACCACAAGGATTATGGCCACACAAGGTTCTGCTGCAGTGTAAAGGGATTCTCCGTACAGATTTCAGAGCATTCGGATGTAAACGCCAATAACTTGTCACTTAAAAACGTGACTTACGTAGACGTGTATGAAGAATTGTGACAGATGTAGTTCATAAAATGAGGCGAAACTTCCACTTGCCTTCAATTTGAGGCGTTTCTCTACACGCTGTACAATGTTTGTGACTTCGTAACGTCTGTACGCCATATTGTCGACGTGTCAAAAACCTAAAATTTCTTTCTCTGTCGCACATAATTTGCGGTTTCGTTTATCGTCTTCCCACTTGCCGACAGGTGGCCAATATTTTTCATACGCCGGATGTGTGAAGACACGTGTTTTTGAGAGAGATGGCCCCTGTACGGATCAGCGCACGCAAAACATTACGCACAAGCTGGAACCGTGCAGTGTGTTTTTTTTTTTGTATTCCGCGCACAAAAATTGTAAAAAACTTCAGACACGTGCGACAATGTCCGCCTATTCGTTCACCTTATTGGACTTTATTTCAAATCACCTCGCGAGGTGATTTGATGTAAAGTTTGAACATGTGTTGAAAGGACGCGAAAGTGGGCCGAAATGCGCTAAACGACAAATTGTATCGCGATAGACGACAAACTACTGTACGTATAAAGTTTCACGGTAACGCAACTTGTACGGTGGTAATTTCTATTTTTTGGTACGGCTGCGGATTTTCTCGTTTTTTTCTAAGTTATGGTAGAAAACGACAGAAAATAACTCTAACTTTAGCACATGCGAAAATACCCTAAGTCCTAAATACTCTCTCTCACGAAACAACAAGTACTGCAAGGTACAAATGAACAAATGAATCGCGCGACGTACAAAAGTACGCGCGCGAACCAATCACAGCAAAGTACTGCCTAAATAATATAAAGTACGCGGTATTGTACGAAATCAACATACCGCCGTACTAAGCAAAAGTCTGTCGTACAAACCAAACGAAGTAAAACCAAACTATATCAAACGAATCACAACACGCCACACAAATCACACGCTGACTAAATAATATTTATATTACGGTGCTCAACAGAACTGAGACGTCGTTTCACAATGAACCTAACAGAGGAGAGGCGAGGAGAGGAGAGGGGAGAGAGGAGAGGAGAGACAGGATAGGAGAAGAGTTAGGCAGAGTAGAGGAGAGTCGAGTCGAGGAGGGGATTGGAGAGGAGAGAGGAGAGGAGAGGAGAGGATATGATGTTGGGATATTGTCGTTTTCGCGACATTTCGCGAAGCGTCATTCCAACTTGAATTTGTTTGACGCGAATTGTCGCGTCAACATACAAAAGTATGACGTCGTTTCGCGACTGTACTTTTGATGTCCGCGAACGAAACATACTATTTCGTTTCGCGTCACTTGTTTATTACGTGCGCAGGTGTTACATTTTGCGTGCAGGTGTGTTCGTGAAGCAACACGTGTTTAAGTCAACATTTTGGAGTTTGTTGTTTTGAAGGAAGAAGCGTGTGCGCCTTCCTTTGTGGAACTTTCATTGAAGAGTGCACAATCAGCTAGGGACAGGCTTTGTCGCTACGCTAAGTTCTGCTTGTCTTATCTTGTTGTCTCTTAGTGCTTGTCTTATCTTGTTGTCTCTTAGTGCAGAGTAGCGAGCATATATAGGCAGCAGTGTACATGTGCAGAGTATCGATCGAATTAATCGTAATCTATCAATTGTATCTCACATGATTGAATCATAGAGGATTTGATATTGGAGTAAGAGATTATTTAAAGAGGATAGAGAAGAGAGAGAAGAGAGAAGAGAGATGATGTAAAGAGGCTTCGCCCAATAACACTTATAATTCTTTTTGGCTGAATATTCCTCGTCTTTTATGAGCTTCCGCTGTGTAATGATGTATGTTTTGTGAATTATTTTAAGTGAAACTCTTTTGCCTAATATCCTACATTACTGACTTTTGGTAGAAGAACAAGAACAAGTGGAACAAAGTTATGGACGCATCGTACTTTATGTACATTTTTACATCAAATTCTAAGTAATTTTGTTCATGGTTTGAGACACTCGTCCAGAAGCTGATTAGTTAAATACCACAAATTTATGACTACTTTTGATGTTGACAATAGTGTTACGCTTCCAAATATTATGCAATGAAAAATATTTACTTGGACAAAAGGACCCTCTGTAGTATTTTCTTTCAGAATTTGTTAAAGACAATCATGCTATCCGATGTTCCATATTACATAGAGTATCTTCATTCTACTTTACGTTGGTATGATTAACACGTGATGATTTCTCAAACTACATAACTACACATTCATAAATAATAATATAGTTTTTTGAAATCGGTTTTACTTTTCTGATAATTCATGTCTATATAAATACAATAGAACAAATCAGGCGCAATTCATTATGCTTTTAGTGATCAACAAAAAGTACTGAAAATCCAAGATGTTGCAACACATACGTTTTTGCGCAAACCAAACTTCGAATATGTTGGAACATCCGAGCTTCCCTACGAAATAATTCAAAGAAATGGACACAAGTATCACAGAGGAAGCAGTTATAATCGAAATGATAAAAGAACTCATGGTACGTACAAGGAAGAACACGAAGGTGGCAAAGTTTGGTTGGAAATATTGCCATTGAAAAAGTTCCTTGAAAGATTTCTGCACCATATTGACGGGAGAAGAAAACATCCTTCAAAATTTTGAGCAAGTCAAATAATCATAGCAATTCTATATCATTGTTTTTTTCAATGCAGGGTTAAAACATCCATGTTAAACACGTGAAATAGCCTGAAGAGACTGACACTAAAAATTGGCTAACTTACCTATCGATTTATTTGGGCCCTTGGAGCCAAAATACTAAGAAGACTGTCTTTTCCCCCATTTGGGTCACAAGTACTCCACAAACTTGTGGGATTTATAGTAAAACTAGTAGGACGCACCAATTATCTGGACTTCTAAACAGCAGTTCAAGGAGCGGAAACTATTAACATAGCCTTATTTGTCATTAAGCAGTTTCAAAGGATTTTTACTGTTGTTTCATTCTGTCCAGCAACAGTCACCATCAAAATACCAGTAAGAATCTGAGATTTTGGAATAGAGGCGATATATTCTATTTGCCAATAATTTTGGTATGTGGGACTTAAAACAAAAACAATAGGATCTGCTGCTATCTGCTTTAGGTCTTGGATGCTGTAAGTAATTTATTATTACACTAGGTAGCCAACTTGTCTCCTTTGGGGATCTTGTACCAGTTTAGGCGCATAAGAGCCTTCTATGTACGCGCCACCTTGAGACTAATATCTTTATCTAAGCAATGTATATACCTGCTTATTAAAAACTCGTATTGTTAATTTTCTAGGCTAAATTGGATCAAACCCAGAACTGGTATTTTTAAACTTTAGTTGTAAAATGAATATCAAAACATTTGACAATGCTGAAAAATCCTTGAGTTTCATTGATTAAAAAAATTAAAAAGGATTCTTGATTTAACAAAAAACAAATAAACAACAATGCAACCCATTGTTTGCAGACAGGCCTGGTGGTAGTCCGGGTAGTGCAACAAACTTCGAGCATATTTTGACGAACTTTTACCATAAAAATTCTTATCAGATATTGCTTTTATACTTGTGTATATGGAAGATGTACGTGTCTAAGGTTCGGTCATAAATTTTTTCTGATTCTTTCGCTGGACATATATATATATATATATATATTTTAAGCTGAATCTAGTCCAAAGAAAAACATTTGTTCTTTTACAATAATTTTTGAAGTTAGGCGGTCAATTAGAATTTGAAGCCGGAAGTTAAACAACAACAAAAAAAAAGACAATTCAATTTTGTTGTCTTCAAAGACTTTTCTTGAATGGACTTTTCGAATCATGATCCCCTCTTCCACGTTATCTTCTACAATGTAATCAGATTCCATTCTGTCCTTTCTGCATTATCCTCAGATTTGCAACGACTTGTTGTCATTGTTGTCGATTATTCTCCATACCACCACTCCTCATCTTCGTCGTAAATTACCATATCACGCACATCATTGCTGACTTTCTGACTGCCAACTTATCCTAATACGCATGTTTCAATTAACATTGTAACACCTAACCCCTTCACATTAATGTCATAATCGACAAAAATGCAAGGTTTCGCATTTGAATCAAGCTTTGTCCACTTTAGATTGTTGACCAACACGTACGTATGGTGTATAAGATTCACATATGCAACAACCTTTGTTTATTTGCTTGTCCAGAGTTTGAACAACCACGGGCCTCCAGAACTTAAGGTGTACACATGTTTTCTAAGCAGCGTGTTGTATTTAATAGAAGTACTAATGCAGAACTGCATTGGAAAAACTATCTGGGTATAAAAGTAGGTAAAAAAAAAACATTTAACGATTACAGGAGGCTAAGAAAATCGGCAAAGGCATATATAACAAACAAACAAGCCAGCATGACTACCCACAACCCTAACAAACTAAGGTTCACAGCCCTGAAGATCGTGGATGTGGACGGGATTTCTTAGTGGAAAATTTGGAGGGCCCCTCGGTCATCTTCCTCAAATTAGAGTTGCGCCTTGCGCATGCTGAAAGGCAACCAATGTACGTTGACAGTACAAGCAGCAAAAAAAGGCTCGGTGGAGGATCTCTTGAACCTCTGTATTAAAAGTAGTTCACACACAACTGCGTAGAAAATCATCTAAGGACTTGTCCAAAGTGTCAAAAACCTCTGCCACAAATCAGAAAAATTGACCTACAAGGTCTCGATGAGCGTAATCTCTCCCTTATAAGCCGCTGGGCCTCGTATGCAGCGCCGCACGAGAGGCCACGTGTCTCAACTGGATCCGTTATGGCAACGTCACTACGGGTCCTCCTAACACTGTGGAGCAAGATCAATTCAAACTGAGGGCTTCAAAGAACTCAAAATTGAGGGCCTATATGAGAAACCTCTCGTTTGACAATGTACCCTGCTTCGGTGCCAACTGTATCAATTGCATATCGCATATCGTACAGAATTATACGGAACACTACGTTCCCTTTCATGTGAGCAACGAAGTAAATGAATTTATTTTTAATCAAGAGGTTGGTCGCAAACACATTGAGGGCTCCCTATAAGTGGAGGGTGAGGCAAACCCAAATGTGTACGTAAAGCATCCGTAAACTGGTTAGACATCAAATGAAGGTCGAAAAAATTTGTGTGGCTTGCAACCATGAACCACCCCCATCAATGGTTGTTAATTTCTCTGATATGAAATTTGTTCTCAGCAATGAGAGATGGAAAAGGTAGAACTTCATTTTGGGCGTCAAGTGGTAGTAGTGCACAGGCGGAGAGAAGAGCCTCGTGAAATGGAAGCAACTTTTTCCAAAGACAACTGATAGGGACGGCATCAACAACAAAACCGGCTAGCTTGTTGATGGGCAAACGGTCCCTCTAGTCCATCAAAAACCCCATGTTCGACTAAGTGGTGTAGCACACAAAAAAATTTGTTGTCGAAGCCTTGAAGAAGACACAAAAAAGAAGTCGTTGGCAATAAAGTTTGAGGAAGTTATAGAGACAAAGTTGAGCAAAACATGTTGCAATCGCCACGTAGGAGTTCGAAAGTTTAGTTTAATGCCTCCACCCATGAGAAGTATCGATATTTTCTTTTCATCATGCTTTATGATTACTCAACCAATGTACGATGTAGGCGCTTAGCCACGCCATTTTGTCAGGCGTGTACAACGTTGTCAATTGATGATGTATTTCTTCTTGGTTGATAAAATGGTTAAATTCGTTGACACGTATTCCCGCCCATCGGGTCTTATTAATTTGAATCATCTCATGACGGTTTTACACTAATGTTTTAAACACCTTCAAAAATTTGATCGTGTCACACTTGTGCTCCAAAAAGTACACAAAATTGTAGCGACTCCAATCATCTCTAGGTATCAGTAATAGATTCCATCTTATGTGGATTTCATCTTGCAGGTCCTTGATGATCCGTATGAATGACCTAGGCTCTACTAGCATCCTCTTTGTCAAAATGCAATTTATGGGACTCGAGTGCACATCCACTACATACATTGCTGCCATGGTCTATTTCGGGCTAGTTCTCTTCACCATGTGGTCATAAATAATATTTTTAATGCCCCCTATACGACAACGACCTAGCCTACAATAACGAAGGTCTATATCGTCTTTTTGGAAGACACTAAAATGCATTATCTATGATCTTACATCCTTCGATTACAACTGTTTTTCCTTTTAAGATGTGAACCCTTTAGTCCTTATACATGACCATTAAACCTTTAAATAACAATTTCTTTTGTATGGTGAGAACGCACAAAACATTCGCTACATGAGCCTGTTTTGTCCACTAACTAAAACTTTCAATATTTCTTATTGATTATCTAAGTAGTAGCAACAATCCTAATGTCACAAAAGATTCTATTTATTTGAATTTTTTTTAGCTTTGGGAAACAATTTTCCATCATGCACATATAATTGAGAGCATCGGAGTTGATAATCCAATCATCGTTGACACGTACCATAACAGAATCCGCAGGTGGACCAGAGTATCTCGGCAACTTTGACCTTTATCAGTGAAAACTCTTGAACAGGAAATTTGGATTTACATCATTAAATTAATAGTGTGTACAGAAAGCTTTATTCTTTAGTAGATAAACGGGGTTGGTCCACGTAAGCGGAACAGTAAAGCGTATAGTTAGAAAACATTAAGGTTCAGTTACAAATAAATTATTTTGTCAGGTGTACTTTAGTACACTACTCTCCTGTATCCCACAGTGTTCTGATCGGTTGGACAAAAAGTAGTATAGGCTACTTGTATAAAACCTAGGACTTGGTTATTCCTTTCATAAGGTTTCAAGGGCACACTTGTGCATTTTCAATGGTATTGTCAGGTTGATATCTTTGGGTTTATTGGCACGTTTTGCATGAAACACTGTTAGTTGTCTGCACACGCGGTACTTTGCACTTCTGTGGAGTTTGAACTATTCATGTAGTTTTGAAAGCATTTGAGAGTGTTGCAAAGTTGTTTGAAGCTATATTTCTTAAGTGCCTCTGCGTATAGTTTTGAGATGGCTACAGCTTCTACCTCATCACCGGCTGTCTCAGAACAACAATGGCTACTACTACGTGGGACACTGCAGTTATAATCACTCGAAAGCCCTTGTTCACATAATCTTCTCCATACAGCAAACTGTAGAACAGAAGTGATATACTTCTTGCCAAAACCTTGTATGGACTACCACAAAAACCACAACCTATCATACACACACTGTGCGACTAAACTTACATCCGCAATCATCCAGAACTTAACCTTTTTCAACATCCCACTATACAGTCTGCTGCTGCCATGCCGCCATGTCATACTGACACATAAAATGTGCGACACGGTTAAGACCATTCCCCATGACAACCTCCCAACCATACTTAGATTTTACTCTCCCAATTGTAGACAACCACCTCCAAGCAAGTACCTGATTTTAGAAGGTTTTTTAATTAAAAATAACGTAAGAAAGATAAGAATAAAAAAGTAACATATATAAAATATCATCAAGATTGTGGAGTACTTCAATGCCACAAGAGGGGTTTGATCTTTATTTAACTAACAACCAGTATCACCAAGAAGGGATTGATTAGAAATTACGTATACATGCGCTAACTGGTCATCACAATAGAACTACATTCAGCCTCAGAAATATTTGCTAGAGTGAAAAATTGGTCCAAGGAAGTGAACTTCAAAAAGTCCATGAATTTGCAGCCACATAACCTTTCCTTTTTGCACCATGTCAATTCAACAAGAAACGAAGCATTTGGGTAATTTAGGGACCATAAAGCAAAGTTGAAATTACTTCAGGCATGAGCAAAGGGCATTCTACTTTATAACCTGAGTATGGTACTTAGATTAAATTCTTAGGCATTGTCATGAATTTTGACACATCCCCAGGATAAAATCTTGCAATTCACATAGGCGTTCAAAAAAAAATGTCAGTCTGGTAGAGTAATTTCGTTGAAGGACAAACTAGTGCTTTTTCATGTCCAATATCAGTTTGGACTGAATGAGCCACGTCAAATGTTTAATAGATGTAAGAAGTTGTAGTTGATGCATCAAAAAATTTAACGTTATTCAAGTTTGTCACTTACACGTCTATGAGATTTATTGATTTATAGAGTCGTGGAAGCTCCCCTATAAATTTATTTCCCACAATCTCCCTACACACCCCAGTGTTTCAAACTGAACAACAATTGAAGATGAAAAACAGGAACTTTATTTGAGTATGAAAGACAAATGGTAATTTTTATAGAAATGCTCAAAAAACTTTAAATTCAATTTCACTCAACTAAAAGTTCTCCATCATTTCAAATGTCTTTTTAAGTGAGCTTAACAAATCTACTGCTGTATCAACTTCGCTAGGATTTGAAACAATCTAAAAGGTCGAAGGACTAACGAAAGCCTTGTATAACGAGGCTGTTGGCATATGGATATGTTCCCTCAAGTATGGAAGCCTTTGAGAGTGCAAGACAGGATAAAGTTTTCAAAAGCACAAATACCTATTTAGGTAGAACTTTCAATGACTAAATGAAACTGTCGATTAGTTGGCTTCTCAAAGTGCAGCCATAAGTTGATCAGGAGATGTACGTCCCTTAGAAAAACACCTAATTTGTGAATCACAGTCTTTCACCCGGTAATTGATCTCCTAGTTGGTCTCTATGGGTGCGAACCTAATTGAGCAAGAGAGGTATGTTTCTTAAAAAAAATATAACGCGTTAATTTTACAAGTGGATCTGTCATGGGACCATGTGACTTGCTCAACGACATTTAGTTTAGTTTCTACAACGTTTGTAGCAGCTGACTACTTGCATCACAATAATATTCACATAGAATTAGTTGGGAAATTTTGTTGACATTTAGTACTTCCAATGGTTTGGTCGGTGGCCCTAGCGTCTCTACGTACTTTGCCAAAATTGATTAGAACTTGATAAAAAATATGTTGACCATTGGGCGTGAAAACTACTTACAATGATATATTTGTTGGAATTTCTATTCAATCTTTTTATATGTACAGTTGTACAGTGCTGTGTGTATCAATGTTGTATTTTGATTTGACAAAATATTTTAACTAAGACTGGTACATATATAAGTGTGTATGCTATGTTACTTTGAAACTTCCACCCACTATTGGTCATAAATGTAAATACATAGTATTTATGTGCCGTTGGCTTTAAAGTGTTTGTGGTCGTTTGATACTGCACACCAACGAATTGTGGAGAGGGTCAATATTAATGACCTCAAGTTAGACACCTGACGATAGTTAGAATGATTTTTCTTACACTATTTCTGTCACATTTATTGCTCAATATCAGTGTTATTGACTGATTTTCAGTTTTTTACATCTAAAATCACGTTTGGAAAATTATGAGATATCTTGTTGTTCGTATGCTAAGTTATAAGTACGGCAACTTATTATTGAAAGGTGTCAATTTGTAAATTTCTCATTTATTTGGATTTACTTGTCAATTTCTTACAAGGTAATGATCTCTTTTTCAAGATATGCTAAAAAAAACACTCACGACAACTAGTTTCCTGCTGAGAACAGCAAAAAATTGTCTAGTCTTGTTTAACTGGTATGTTAATGCCACTTCAATCTCGAGGAAAAGTTTGTATTTTGTGAACGCAAGTCAACAACGGTCATTAAAGTGGATGTATCGTCATTGGTCATTGTAGGTACCAATAACGTACACTACGTTTACAACGAGCTTATTCACTTGAATATGTAAAAACTATGTGTTCACAGATATTACGCAAATTATTTTTGAAAGCATTATTATCAAATGGCTTTTCACTCGTTTTTAGTGGAACCAAATGCTTGTCGTAAAAAAGCTTTAATTGACTTTTTAGGGTCAAAAATTAATGAAATTGTTGTTAGGTTTTAATAGTTACAAAGACACGCCAAGAGGTGCTAGTTCCTTCAAAGGTTTTCAATGTAATGGGAAATATTGGCCTGGTTTAGGGGGATAAGACACAGATTTACATCATAAATATTACCATATGGGTGAAAGTTCTTCGTATGCTAGGTAGGTCACTACTACAATATGTCCAATGAATATCCATGTCAACGTAATATTAGCAAACACAAAAATCTTTATTACATTATCGTACCCTATACCTTAATGATTCTCTTAAGAATTTTAGGATGGAGCAGACGACTAATCTGGACAGCGTAGAACTTAGGTTCAAATCTAGGACAGTATACCCCTTGGGTTCAAATCTAGGTCTATTTTATATTTTTGGTAAGAGAGACATTTCTCGCTTCCTCCTTCCAAAATGAGGACTTAGGCAGCCATGGCTGTCTGTTTTCTCTCTATTCTGCCTGTCTGCTTTCTCTCTACTCTGCCAAAGTTGGAGACCAAGCAACTTAGGAGAGAAGGAAAGATACTAATTACCCTTTTCAACACTCCTTTTAACTTTTAGCTTCCCTTCCCTTTCAGACCACAACCTTCTCTACAACAAACTAGTTTGGGAGATGGGGCAGACTTAGTCATCATGTCTGCAATCATTTGCCCATCTGGTCTATAGAAAAGTTTTATAATTTCGTTTTTCACCTTTTCCCTCACAAAGCTACATTTGATATCCATGTGTTTTGCTTTCAAATGGTGCTTTGGATGGGTTATAAATGCTATTGTTGCCAAATTATTTTTAAGATATTTTGCACTCTCTTTTTCATGAATCTAAGTACTTCCAATAAATGTTTCACCCACATTAATTCTTTCACACTTGCACATGAGGCCATGTACTCAGTCTCCATTGTGGTATGAGCATTAACCTTCAACTGCTTACTGCTCAAACAACAAGCTCCCGAAACAATTTGCAACACGCAATTAGACGTTGACCTTCTCAATGGCACATCCCTATAACTGGCATCACTACAAGTAGTGATGTCAATATAATCCCCACCCAGATTTAGCCATAATTCCCTTACTCCCACAAGATTTCTTATCACCCTTTTGGCTACCTCCTAATCATTTTTCCTGGGATTATTCAGACTTCTACTGAGGACTACTGCAATATCCGGCCGGGTATAGTTCATAAAATAAATAAGACTTCCTAAAATCTATCTATATGTGATATTCTTCATAAATTCTTGTTTTTAAGGACTTATCTGATTGTCTAGAATTATGACTCTTCCTTTAGCATTTCCTTCACGGACTTTTTTCAACTCCATGGGTGTCGTACACCTACTTGCTTTGTCCATTTGGAATTTTTTTAAACATATCATCTATTGCTTCCTTTTGAGTTAGTGTGATCAACTTTCTGTATCTATCCCTTTCAATTTATATTTCGAGAATGTATATAGCCTCTCCTACATATTTCAAGTCAAACCTGCTGCTTAAGATCCTCTATCCCTTTCAATATATAATCTGAGAATGTATATAGCCTCTCCTACATCCTTCAAGTCAAACTTGCTGCTTAAGATCCTTTTCAGCTGATTAATTTTATCAAGGGACTTGCTCAGATTTAACAAATATACATCGATTGCAATGAATGTCATCCTATTTTCGTCCTCAAAGAGGTAAATGGAGTGATCTAAGCTGATTCGGATGTAGCCCAAACTGGTGAGGAACTCGACCAGTTTTACGTTCCATAGTCTCGTAGCTTTGCTTGAGTCCATAAAGAGACTTAATAAACCTGCATACTTTGCTTTCCCCCCCTTTCTCCACAAACTCCTCAAGTTGTTTCATGAATATTTCTTCTTCTAGTTCACCATGGAGGAAAGTTGTTTTGATATCCATCTGATGAATATCCATGTCTTCCGCTGCGGCTAAGCTTAAGAGAAATTGACTGAGGGAAACTTTATAACCCGAGCAAATGTTTCCTCATGTCTATTCCCTCATTTTGTGTATAACTCTTTGCTACAAGCCTAGCCTCGTATCTTTCTATAAGGTTGTATGGGTTCAAACCCATTTGTATCCAATTGATTATCTATCAAATACTAGTTCCCAGGTGTTAAGTTCCATGATTGAACTCATTACTTCATTGATAGCAGTGGTTCATCTCTCTCTTTCCAAGCTATTTATGGCTTTTGAGTGAGTCTTAGGTTCCTCATGGTGAGACAATTTTGTTAGATTACTGTTTATCTGGATTCATTTGTTGCTTCGCCTTCCTCCTTCAAATTCTGATGCAGGTATTGAAGGCATCTCGGGTTTCTTTTAGACAGCACTTCAACTCCCCTCATTACACACTCAAGTTCATCTTCAGATTCTCCCCTCTTGTCGGTCTCAGTTTCGGTCTCAAGTGGAGTTTACAATTCATTCTCCATCTTTCCTTCTTTTGTAATACCTGCGGATTTCGCTACTTCTTTTTGCTACTTTTTTGTTTTCTTTCTCACTCATTTCAATTATGGAGTTACAATCCAAATTAGAAACAATTCGAACTTTGACATAATTTATGTATTTAAATGGATTTATTGACTTCTCTTCATCCATCACCACAATATGTTTAGCTAGATTTACATATTTTTTCTTTAAGTCAAACACACTCTATGCCTTTGTATTTTCATCATATCCTACCAGATATCCAAGTTTTCCTCTTCTTTCCTATTTCCACTTTGTTTTGTCTGAATCTCAACTCAAAATCTGACTTCCAAATGCTTTTAAACTAGACACATTTGGTTTTTTGCCCGTCCATCT
Organism: Zygnema cylindricum; assembly: GCA_037447655.1. NCBI lineage: Eukaryota > Viridiplantae > Streptophyta > Zygnematophyceae > Zygnematales > Zygnemataceae > Zygnema > Zygnema cylindricum. The sequence goes on along the minus strand of JBBHKE010001372.1, from coordinate 108,623 downwards.
TTCATATGAGGTTTCCTCTTTATTTGCTGAGGCTAAAATTCTATTCTTGATAAATTTTGAGTAATTCATTGCTTTTGCCCAAAACTGCATACCTATTCACTTATCACTCAACATACTCCTTGTCATATCACCAAATGCACATACATGTTTTTTCGACGAATGTCCTTGTGCCTCTACTTTCTTTCCAGTTTTTCATTGAAAAGGAGTTCCTCCAATTTCTCCTTGGATTTTTCTCCTTCTTCCTCTTGTTTTTTCGTGTACTTGTGTCAGAAAAACTTTTTTATTTCGTCCTTCACTTGAGTTCTCTTGCCCATCTTTAATTCTTAATTCTACCAACCTGGTACACTCTGTCATAACTCTACCATCTCTATATTAGATTTGGAATCTTTTTTATTTTTGTGAAGCACTTTCTATCTTTGCATATATACATAGCGACTCCAAAATCAATGATCCAGCCATTCTTTGGTGTTTCCCTCACACCTCCAATTGCACATATATATTTTTGTCGAATGTCCTCGTGCCTCTATTTCCTTTCCAGTTTTTCATTAAAAAGGAGTTCCTCCAATTCCTCGGATTTTTCTATTTCTTCCTCTTGTTCTTCGTGTACGTGTGTCAGAAAAACTATTTTTTCATCCTTCACTTGAGTTCTTTTGCCCATCCTTAATTCTTAATTCTACCACCTTGGTACACTGCTATATTATGCCTAGGCTTCTTATAGAAGTGGCATACTCCACCTCTTGGAGTTCATTGTATTGCACTACCCTATGCGTACCATCTGTCACATCGGACGCCATAGTTCTTTTTCGCGTCTTTCTCGGCATCCGATAAGAAGTCGTTACGTGTCATTTGGTCATGTCCTTGCCGCAAACCGCCAAAAGAGCCATTCCGAGTTTGCGGCATCAATGTCCGCCGTCGGCTCACAATATATACAATGACTCGGATAAACCTTTGCGCATGATTCCTTTCTGTGCATGTGCACCGACGATTTTTGTGTCTTACTTCTCCGTTTAATTTCGTAGAATGAACTTCTCCTACAACAACTCTTTATCACATCATCATACCCTTTATCATTTACGATTTTTCTACGACTTAAATGATAGAGCGAACAACTACTTTGGACAGCCTAGGACCAAAGTTCAAATCTAGGTTTGTCCTATATTTTTGGTAAGAGAGGTGTTTCTCTCTTTCTCCTTCCTGCTTGAGGACTTAGGCAGCAATGGCTGTTTGCTTTCTCTCTACTCTACAAGATCTAGAGACCAAGCAACTTAGGAGAGAAGGAAAGATACTAGTTACCCTTTTCAACACGTGTCTATAGCCGCCATTATTTCTATACGGTTTTTGTACTGTACCTATCTCTTCCAGCCACCTGTCACAACCAACGCCATGATTCCGTCCCTTTCTCCTCCATGATTCCGTCCCTTTCAAGTAGTCGGCGCTAATTGTAGCCGTCCAATCAAATGTCTAAAGTAATTGTCCTCCATCCATATATGCGGCGCGCAAAATGTTTTGCGCGTTCGTATTTTCCACTAGTTCTATGTTTGATAAGTAGGTTTATTCCACTATATGAATTTTTTCCACGTGATTTTTTTAGTACGAAATAACGCACCATTTTTGTATCGCCAATCTTGTAAATCAACTGGATGAGGACGGTGACTAGGGCGGCTGGTAAAGACTCCGTAGGACTGAGGATCGAATCTCGGTCAGTCCACCCTTTTTGGTAAGGATTGCTTTATTCTCTTTCTATTCCTGTACTGTGTCATTCTTGCTACTAAGGCTGCATTTTTGCATCCAAAATGCATCCAAGACGACAGCCATGGTTTCCTTGATTTACATCTCTCTATGTACCTTCTAACCAGCTAGAACAAAAGAGATAAAAATTAGAATGCCTTTTTTCAACGCTCTTTTTGCCGTGCTTCTTTTCTTCACCATCTTCTCTAACATCTACATCATTTTTTCCTTATTCATGATTTTCAAGGCCTCCAGATCCTCCTCCCAACTAGTAAGGTATTTCAATTCCCTTCTTGAAATGATTTTTGAATAAGGGACAAGTCAAAATTATTTACACAATATGTATTTGGAATTTCCTATTCTCAATTTCAGCTCCAAATGAAGTAAATAAGTCTCGAAAGAATTGTTGTTTCGCCATAATTTAGAGCGTATGCTGTTTTTTGTGATGGTAAATTGGTTTGCAAGAGGGGCGTTTTGTCACATTACTTCAAGAGGAAAACCACTCGCACAACTCTCACAATTGAGAGTTTTGTTTCGGCATTGGAATTATCACTACGATACCTCATGTCACTATGATAACAGATTTGCTGGCCACCATCCGCGGCCCTATTTCTACCACTTCCACTTTCTATCAAAGTTCCGTGATCAAACATTTACTTTCGCGACCATAAATAGATCACAATATCCTGCTAGTGTTGTCACCAAGATGAAGGGTAATCCGCAACCTTGCACCGGCTTATTGACTGTTTGGGAGCATCCATACACAAAGCAAGAGGTGACTTCCTCCTACAATGTATAGTCATTGTGTTCGAGCAAAGCAGGACATTCAGACTCCTAAGGAAGTAATTGGGAACTTTAAGCACGCTTTTTCAAAATCTGTTAGAACCTAAAACTAACTGAAATTTGGAAAACACGACAGCCCAAAAGTCCATAAATGGCCACCCCATCACTTCTTTTCCATAAATGACCACCCCATCACTTCTTTTAATCTTGTCACAGTGGCCAAAAAATATGATGACTTTTGCAAATAGAGAAGCTAAAGAAAAAAACTAAATATCTACACTAAGTTAAAAGCCATCTAAAAGACTGTGATGTACATTTAATAGACTGTATCGGACCAGATACCACAAACCCTGAATACAACTTAAAGGATCGTTAACACACTTCATAGTAAATTACAAAAAAAGGAAGATATGCGGTCAACAATTTTGTCATCTAGTTAATCAAATGGGAAATGGGTTGATGAGGATAAGAGTAAACCTTCAAAATAAGGTATTCTTTTTGTAAATATTTAGCCAGCTGGTTAGAGATGGACCAGTTGGTCATCTCACAATGATAAACCTTAGCGCTTTTGTGTGTAAATGAAAGAAACGGACTCGTAAAGTTGTAATGTCTCGTATCTAGCTGATTCATTTGTAAGCTTTTATGGTCGATAGAGCCAATCTGCTCAAACATTTATTGAACGTTGTCTAAATGGGAGAATACTCCTAAAGACTTAAACTTAGTTTAGGTGTCACAAAACTATCAATAATACCTTCCCGATACCAATTTAAGTTTCTGAAAGAAAGCTATCAAAAGCTTGCAAAAAAGAGATTTAATTGGATATTAAATCGTTATAGAATTCAAAATTCAACATAATAAACGTTTAAAAACATCACAAAAACACGAAAAACTTAGCAAAATTTTACTCATTCTTGCATTGTGTGAAAGTGGAAAGGAAATTGGAGTAACTAACGAAAACGAACAAAATCGCATATGAATACGTTTTTGTTTGAGGAACATTTAACCTCAAATACTACTTGGAAAAGGTCAAAAATGCTCCGAGATAGTCCAACTCTTTTTATACTTTTAAACAGTAAAAGAGAAATTAAAGCAACTAGGGGAATTGAAGTAACTCACAGTTTTACCAAAGAAGGAAAGAAGCTCGGAACTGTCCCATTCAATGATGTGTTTATAATTTTCCTGGATTTCCAGCCAAAAAATTTACGTTAACTCTTGAGTGTTTAAAATTTTCGCCAAAGTTAACATTCAAGCATTCATTTAAAGACAGGTAGTCGTTTTGTCAGAGTAGTTTGGAGTTTGATGTTGTTGGATCTGGTTAACACTAGATAGTCAAGTATTGCTCCAAAGGTAGAATGCATTTGACTCTTTATCAAGAAATAAAATCCAAAACCATGAACTTTGTTTAGGGCATTTTCCACTAAACAGATAGCGGGACGATTCATGATCATGTTTTTTTCGAATGTATAAAGTGGTTTTAATGAGCTTTTTCAAACAAATATTCAAAATATATTCAATATTGTTCTATTTCCATTTCTCATTTTTGTTATTTCTCGTTTTGTCGGTAATCATTAAAATATGTATTGAGACCCTTCAAATGAGCTACTCCACACATGGTTACACTAAGGATATTGGCCTTTTGGTGGAACATGAAGAAGACAACTTAATCTCCGTTGCTCTTTCTAAATCCTAAGGCGCTCAACGGTTTACCGAATGTTAAGATGTTTAAAAAAAATCTTATACACTAATAACTGATACTCTCCAAAAAAAAAAAAAAAAGGAAAATAAATCTAATCCATTATAGGGTAAGCATGTCAATCATGCTCCAAATTTTGGTATAATGTAAGGTTGTTATAAAATGTCTAATGTCTACTTTCAAAACAAGTCTGAGATTCGGGATATCCATCGTAAAAATCATTTTAGACTAGAAGACCTAGATTGACTGAATTAGTCATCGGAACTCACAATTCTTCAAGTTGTGAAAAATCCTCGAAATGCTCACTCATGTTTCCATAATAACCTTGCCCAAGTATCTTACTACATCCCACATTACCCCACCACTGTTTCAAAATGTTACTTTCAAGAATCTTTTAATTTAACCTTCCCGTTACTAGAATAAAAAATGGATAAAATATACATTCAGGTACTACTTAACAGCTTAAATATTAAAAAAATGGAAATTACCTTCATCAATAACATTACAGCTATTACATTCGCAAACATAATTGAGAAACTTGAGGATAGAGAGACCAGAAAAAACTAAAGGCTCACTCTTAGGCTCATCTTTGAGTCAAAAAAAAGGTGAAAAAACATGCGGAAAAGGCTGATAAAATAAGTGCAATAAACAGCAATAAGAACTTGAGACCATAACGAAAAACCAGAGTTCATCCAGCCATATAAGTAAATATTAATCTTACATGGCTTTCACTATAATGTCCCCAGTGGTGGTATTCGCACAAGTAACTAATTCTGAGGTAAATCCTGGATTACAGGGGTCCGTATGGTCACATTCAGGTGCCTCTGAGCCATTTTCATCTTTTAAATTCTGACAAATATCTGTGAAAGCTTTCTCTGCACGCACATTTAGAAAACCGTTAGTATGGATCAGCTTATCAGAAGGCAACACGAGGAACATGTTTCGTTTTTCAATCGCATAAAATTGTTTCATACATTGACTTTGCTCCAAACGAGTGAACTGTTTCAAAGCTAAACTCCAGGTGAAGGAAGGCTGTCGGTTCCATAGGTAGCAACTTTGACCTACACACGGCTTCACTCTTGACCACCGATTACTGAAGCATTTGTAGGTTCCTCCAAAAAATTTCCAAACATGTCCTTGATTAAAGTATATTCTTCAGCAAAATGCAGCGATTATTATTTGCATGACGATATAAGCCTCTTTTTTGTGCGTGGCATGGTAGAAATGCCTTTTCATCACCGAAGTATATAACTCAACGCATGCCAGGGAGAGAGAGTCCCATGGGATCTTTAGGTTTTCAATACAGCAGGTAGGTGCCAAGAAGTGGCTTGCCAGTTAGAGGCTTTTTTAACACTGTTTAAAGCAAATAGGCAGGTCACCTAGTAGAAGTTCACATCTTTCAGTCATATCACAGAGGCGAGCAATAATTGCACCTGTTTAAGATTATTTTGCAAGACATTTTATATTAAATTTGAACTGTCCATTTCTTTTACACGTAGTAGAGTAATCATAGGGCCTCTCTCTATTAACAACATGTTGAAAGAAATCATACCATCGATGACTAACAACTAGCCTTTTGATTAAATTCCATTTTATTGTCATGCACAGATATTGTCAAGCCTCAGGGTTGTATGCTACAGTACAGCCCTTTCTACGGAACTATAATGTTCTGTCAGAAGTAAACTCAAACTACAGAAATATTTCGTTTTTCCTTACATTACCTTCAAATTCAGGAACTAAATTGAGCTGCCTGTTAAAACGAACCTACTACAATGCAACTAAACATGACATCATAGCTAGCAGAAGTAAGAAAACCCACCGCATGTAGGAAACATGCAAACAAGTGAATTTTTAGTAACAATGTTTTGGAATATTGATGTAACAAACAAAATGCAAAGCAAACAAACATTAGCTCTAGTAAGTAGCTCGTTTAAATTGCGATTTTTTCCCATATGCTAGAACCTTTTCTGGAAAAAAACAGCGAGATAGTGTGAAAGACTCACTGTCTGCACGAAGAGTCTCCGCCAATCCACTAGCTGCACTGCACGCAAGAACAGTAACGATCAAAAGTACATGAAACATACTGGAGAGATATTTACTGCCTGAAATGATTACTATAAGGCGCTTTGAAGTTTTAGCTTTCCTAAATTCAAGAAAAAACGGTAATAACAACCGTGAAAACTCTGTACCATGGAAAATTGTGGATCAATTATTGCAGTACAGTACAGAATTGCACCAGTCAAGCACAGTATTGCTGTGCTGTACTGTCCAGCACAGTCGTTTATTTACTTTCTGTATAGTACGGAATACTGCCCATCGCCATCAAAGTCAGGGATGGGTTGCAGACAAAAGAAGAAAGAAAGTGGAAGATTGGATGCGGACAACAGTCCAGCTAACCCCCCTATATTAGAGTAAATCTCCCTCCATAACTGCCCGTAGACGTCTCCAACCGCCAAGGCGTTAAACTGCTAAAAGTATAATTCGACAGGTATACATGCTCATTTTCCAATAGTTACACATGCTCATTTTAGTTACACGCGCCACATAATCCCCAAGCGACATATTCCACCGTTCGGAGTATCGAAACGTTTTCGTGAGCTGCCTTCTCATCCCCTTTTCCGACTCGTCAATTGGATGATAGCCATCCGTACAGTCACAAAGGATTGCCCTAATTAAACGGTAAATGGCCGCCATCCATATGACGTCCGTTCGCGTTACAAAAAAGAAATAACGCCGCTGCCGATGCGGTTCACTTTCGAAACGGTACGGTAAAACGTACTTTTCGTCCGCCAGAACTGGCACGTGACGCTAATTTATTGTCAACTACACCGCCAATCAATTAGCGTAAGTTTTAGCGATACGAACATTAGGCGCAGTTTACGCTAATTGGGAATTTGAAAATTTTCGAAGAAATCATTCAATAGAATTAGGGTTTTTTCAATAGTGTGATAATTCTATTCGAGAAAAAAAGCGGGAAGGAATTAGCGTACACAACGCTAATAACGATTGGCGGTGTAGCGTGTCGTGATTTGAGCCACTTGTCCGTACAAAAAGTAAACGCTTTGCGGACATGATATGTACGAAGCCTTCCAAATCAAACTGTACTGCCACGCAAGCGTTTATACAGACCGAAAATAACAGGGGAGGAACTTAGAGCATGCCCAAAAAAAAAACCTCGGGCGCCCCAAAAAAAAACCTTAGTTGCAGTTCAGTTTTTAGTGTAAAATAAGTATTAGAACAGTTATAAGTGTGTATAATTAGTATTTGTACAGTTTTTAGTCTGTGTTACTTGGTATTAGTACACTTTGTCTGTATAATTTGAGTTACTACAGTTAATAGTAATGTATAATGAGTATTAGTATTATTCCATAATTATATTAACACAGTTACACCTAACTAATTAGTTTGTATAATTAGTATTAGAACAGTTATTAGTCTATATAATTAGTATTAAAATAATTAAAGTCTGTATATTATATTGATAATAAATTATTAGTCTCTATAATTAGTGCCAGTACAGTATTAGTGTCCCAATTAGTACAACACGGTTATTAGTCTATATAATTAGTATTAGAACAGTTATTAGTTTGTACAGGATTTTTTCCATCGGTGTTTTGGTTAATACATGTTCCTTATCTATTGGTCCCAGTTTGTTCATGTTTCGAGGACGAATTCTGTATTCACGTCTGGCGCTGTTAAAATTTTCAAACGAAGTGTATTCCGAAAATGATGTCCAATGGCGGACGGCAGTTGCCGTTTGCTATACGCCTGTTGAGTTTTCACGCATAAAACTGCATCTTTTGTTCTGCCGCTACGCTCCAAAACGGTCAAAACCTACCGTCCCAACCGTCACCGTCGCATTTTTTGTCATTTTATGAAATTTGGCGTACAGATCCTGAAAAATATGACATCGTTTTCCCCTTTTTCCAAGTGTGAACCTTGCAATAAAGCAAGTCTTTCCCAAAATAGTCAAACTTAAATACTTACCAGGCACCAAACACCAAATTATCACTTCTGGTAAATTTCGGGAATTCTACTTCTCTAAGGGACTACGACAAACTCTTGTTATAGGATAAGGAAATTGTTAGTTAAAAATGCTTGTTTAAGAGGTATATCTTTTGGTTTTCCTTATTTTGTGAATTTACGTAAAATTTATTTTCAATCTAGTCATGGTTATTCATTGATAGTTTGGTCGCGCCACACATCGTTCTTTTTGTTTCCTCGGGAATTTTGTTTCATTTGAAACTTTATGTCAATTTTCGTGTACTCTTATTTTGGTAATTTTGTTATTTGTTGTTTCGGTTGTGCAAATCGCGTCCGACGCTTCTGAAAATGTTGGTTTGTTGTTGGTTCACGAAACAAGATGAGATTTTAGAGGTGATTTTTTCTCCCGCGGAAACATATAAAGTAGGGGGTAAAGCAGTAGAACCTTTTGTACGGATTCGGTTTACAGGAAAAAAAATTGACAACTTGTGGTAGTTAAAGTAGCTTAGGATAGCAAGCTCTGGCCAACACCTCGACGTGCACGTAGTTGTCATTCTTAGGAGAAGTTTGCTTTGTACTGTTTTCATTTGTATTAGTTTCCTTGGTATGGTATTGGACTATTTAGAGAATAAGTATGATTTGGAAATGAATCAATTTGTGATTACATTCTATTTGGGCATAAAACCTCCAATGAAATATAAACCTTTTGCCAGACTCTCTTCTCTCTTCTGTTTTATGCCTCTATTGTGTTAAATGTTTTTTTGCTAGCTTTTGCTTATGGTCCTATCGCTTATTTACAAAATGACCAAATTCTAATGAGAGGGCTACTTGATGAGAATATTAAGGTGCCTCAAAAACACTAAAACAACTAGAAATAGGCACACTAGAACTTAACCACTTAGCAGTAGCTTTACATCTAAATCTAGATGACGAAATAAATCATCGGACGGTGTTAGGGTGCGTCTCTATGTACTTCAAACTTAGAGATTTTTTTTTGTTTTTAAGCGCAGATCCGGCGGACCCGGATTCCGGGTGTCCCTATGTGTGCCAAACGAAATTGTCACTTAAGGGCGTGACGATTGTATACGTCGACAATGCCCGTGACGGCTGTCAACGTCTACAATCTGTGATGACCCACTTCATTGTCAACGTCTATAATCTGTGATGACCCATGTCATTTTTCGTAACTGCTTGTGACGTGGCGTGATTTTTCGTGACATTGTAGACCTACCGCCCTCCAGCCTGTGCCGTTTCACGGTTGAAAAAGATGTGTTTTGACTTTGCGTCTATTGTCGGCTCGACGTGAAATGGCATCGGAACCTTGAGACCCCTGCAAAAAAAAAATCCTTACCGGATGGAACTGATAAAGCAAAACAAACTGTGTACTTCTCTTTGTCGTATTAAACAAAAACGGACAAAACATTGCTAATCGTGTACACTTCTACGTCGCTTGAAATCGTTTGAACTTTTTGAACAAAACGTTACAAGTGCGAATACGTGTTCCTATTTGTTTATATAAAATCCCTAATTTTAAAACACATCGGCCATGTATTTTAAAGATAAGGTTGAAGATGACGTTTTTTGTCGTCGAAGTGGGTCGAAGAACACAAGACGACAAGATGTAGTTCATTATAAATTCGATGATGACGCAAAATGTACTTCTCTTTTTTTCTATTTTATTGTACGGTTGAAACTTACGCGGTACGGCTCTAAGTTTTACAGGAAAACGACAGAAAGAAACCCTTACTTAAGCACACAGAGACGCACCCTTAGACGTCTAGATACTTGTGACATTGTGGATGCTTAGGGTTTGTGACATTTTGACGTCACGCTCAAATTATGACGTCGTCGACGTCACAAATTTTAAAACTTTACGCTATGGTTTCTCGATTTTATTTTTTAGTCTTTTTTCACTCTACTTGCCATCAAAATACGCCCAAGTATAGTTAAAAGATATCATTGTTGACGTTTTACATTGCCATAATTGTGAGATAGATGCGGTAGTGGGAGAGGGAGAGAGAAAGAGGCGCTTTTAAGGGCTTCGCTTTTGCAAAATGGCATCCATTGGTCGAGACCCCCTCCACAGCCCTGGCACGGTAAAAAGCGCAAAGTCAACATCACACACAGGCCAAAAACATGGAGTGGGTTATTTTTTGGTACTTCACACACAAAAAGTGTCAAAAACTTCGAACACGTGCGACCACATCTGCCTATTCGCTCACATCATGGAACTTTATTTAAAATCCCCTCGCGAGGTGATTTTATATAAAGTTTGAAGAAGAGCTGGAAGGACACAAAAGTGGGTCGAAACGCGTTAGACAACAAACTACATCGCTCTAGACGACAAACTCCATTACATATAAAGTTTCAAGGTAGCGCAACTTGTTCAGTGGTAATTTCATTTTTTTGGGTACGGCTGAGAATTTTCTCTTTTTTTTCTAATTTATGGAGGAAGACGACAAAATATAACTATAGAAGCATCTTGGAGCTTAAAAGTAATATTGTTTTAAAAACCCACGGATGCTTGTTGTGTGTGAGAGAGAGATTTTTATGCAATATAGAAAATCAAGGGTAAAATGTTCACTATGAACCTAAATTAACATAGTTGCTCAATTCGCATACTACGCACAAAACAAACGCGCAAATAATATTGTTCTGTGACTACTACACCAACTGAAGATGAAGATGATACTGGAGTAGTCATCACAGAATTCAGATAAGCTAGAAGCTCTCACAGATGCTCAAGAAAAATACACACAACTTTGGAACACAACCAAAGACAAATTAGGGAACCAAATGGCCTACAAATCTGACACAATGCAGATAATACACAAAGGAACACAAGTGCAAATTTACACAGAAATCTGCAAACAGATCTGAGAAATATTCTCAGTCAAATATATCAAAAATGACACAGCATAATTTTGATACAACAAGTTCCTAATTCTGAAATGGCTAAGTCCTATATTTATACCTAAAAGATCTATTCTTCTAAGAGCTAGCAGCCACTCACTACTCTAACTAAGCAAAGAAGACATACCAGCCATGCATCAACAATATCTACTATCTGAAAGGAGGATACCTGAATATGTCACGGTATGTCATACAGAAAGAATCTGAACTTAGACACTAATCAAACAAACACGCTTCTGTACAAACTAGAGATAAGTAACGTCACATTACACCGTGTATAAACACGTCAGATAATTACAGACGTGGTCCCGGATGACCACCTTCCGTCGGCAGCAAATCTTCACTGTCCATTATTTCGAAGTTTCATCCAAGATGAAACTTTTATGTGACACCTCGGTCTTTGTGGTAAGTCTGAATAGTACGAACGGATCTTTGTAGAGTTTCTCATTTATCGACGTGTGTCCTGAAGTGTGTCACACCGTGAACTCCCTCACTGTTCACTGTAACATTAATTCTGGTACATACTGAACTAGACTTTCACAAAATATTCTAAGTACTGAGAAAACACTCCCCTCACCTATGAAGCTTAGTGAGGACTAAAGCTTTCAAAAATAACAAATAATACGTACGATTCGCATCTAACGATTTTGAAAAATGAATCTAATATGTATCCGACTATGTTCCCGTACTATTTCATACATTTACATGTTGTGTTCTTATATTTTAGTACTTTAAAGGTTAACTAAGGGGGATTTTAGGGTTTCTACAGTACAATCTCGTACCTTCACGTTTCTGTACAAATGTCGTCTATTATCTGTACATTTTCGTAGAGTGTCTGTAAATTTCCGTACTTTTGAAGGTTATGATTTAGGTAGGTAGATTCTCGTACATTCTCGTATATTTCATTTCTATTGCATTAAATTTTTCGTTCATTTACGTACATTGTCCGTGTACTTTTGTACTTTTTATGGTTATTTAAAGGGGCTTTTGCAGTTTTTAGGGTATATCCTCGTATGTTTCGTACAATACCGTATATTACAATAGCACTACTTTACATTTTTCGTACTTTTACAATTTTTAGGGTACAATTTCCGTATAGTCTCGTATATATTTTCGTATTTTTTTCCATATGTTTTAAGATTTTTTAAGGATTTTTAGGTTTAAGGGGACAATATCCATACAGTAAAATTTACGAAAAGTATGAAAATAATGAATTCTAAGTAAAAATCGTAAAAAAAAAGTCAAAATTCGTAGGAATTGATTAAGTATGTAAATTAGTATTATTAAAAACACTAAAAGGATCAATAAAGAACACACAGCGAAAGCACACAAAAAAAAAAAACGGCCAAAAGGGAAATTGTATAAATGTAGCCGGAGCCTTTTTTTTACAAAGCAATCTTCCTTCACTCTTAAAATTCTCACTCTTTTCTTCCTAATGATCCAATTCACTAATTTCTTGATCTAAAGCCAATGCAAGTGGTGGGATACAAGGTGAATCGACAAACTGGCCGAAGTCACGTTTTGTGTTAATTATGCTAAATGTCAATTGTTATTCAACTTTTGTTCTGTTGAAGTTGTTGTTACCTTTCATTTGGTTCTGATTTTTTTTTATTATAGTTACGTTTGTTGGTTTTGTCATGTACGGAATTAAATATTTAGTGCATAGGACTTGTTTTCGTGCACTTTTTTGTGCAAAACACAATTTTTGTGTAAGGAATTTGTTGGTCGTGTCTTGTTTCGATTCGCGCGCCAAATTGTTTTGTACGGCGCACGTATGCTTAAAGACTACGACGCCTTCTTGTCTATTTTCTAAGTGTTGCTTGAGGGTAGTACTATGTTGGTTTTATAAAAGGTATTCAGCGAGCGTTTGAAGGGGTTTTAGACAAATGTGAGGGATATCAAAATGAGAAGAAAATATTTGTAATGATAAATCTTCGACTTAATATATTTATATTTGGTCGGTGTGAAGAGTGTTTTTTGTGAGAATTTGTTTATGTTATGTAAGCTTACGTTGTGAATGATATGTAAACCGCAAGGGGTCTTGTTTTTATCAGCAAAGATGACTTCGTACCTACGCAACTACAAGTTAAATAGCAGCCTAACTAGTGTGTCGTGCACGACTAGTAAAAGACATAGGTGGTGCTTTCACAAGCAAGGTAAGTGGGAAGGCACAGGAAAAAGATTGCGCGTGGAAAAACAAGTGGACACGTTTTCTTCATTGAAACAAAACTAGGGAACAAAAACTTTTCATGCAACGTACGCATGGCAAAACAAGCGGACACGTTTTCTTCATTGAAACAAAACTAAAGAACAAAATCTTTTCATGCAACGTACGGGTACAGAAATCCTAAATAATAACTTTTGTGCGTCGTACGAGTAAGATTCACCAAACATTCAAATTTCACATTGAATCGTCAACGCAAAATGAAACATTGTCCGTGCTGATTCTACAAAGTGTATCGTAACAATCCCTCTTTCTATGTGAGTATTGCCAACATAAACCATATCAACCCAAATTTAGTTCGTCCCCTAAAGTACATTGTGTACGATTGTCTTTTTAAACATGTCGGCAACTTCTTCCAAAGTTGACATGTATTCAAATTCGTTTCCTTTAGCAACCCAAAAATCCCGCACGAAATGTCATTTTGTGCTTATTTGTCTAGTGCACTTATGAAAAACGTGATTTTCCACACGAGCCATGGAACTCATGCTATTTTTTAAAATGGTCGAAAAGCAACAAACAAGTTTCTTCATCTCATTTAACGTTTCGTTAATCCAAATCAAAGTTTCGGGCGCGTGCCACACCACCATATACTAGGCTTTGGTTGAGCTTAGCGTGGTTGTTGGTTGGAGGTGCGAACTTCACTAGATTGCCGCCCCACCAACAATAAACGCGTAATTGGAGCTAATTTTTTTTGGATCGATATCTCTTCCCTAACCAGCATCACAATTTGGGATGCACTCCAACGAATCGTTAGATTTTAACGTGTGTCCGATTTCAATTGTACCTTCAAGATGACGAATTACTTGATTGACGACTTCCTTTAGCACATCACAATCTTGACCGACCACAAAAACGGCCACAGATATATTGGGTTATATACCTACACTAAAGAGCATAAGGCACCCAATCGCCTCGCAATATAAAAATTTACCCATCGGTTCATCACAAATTTTGAAAGGGCACTTATGCATTGAAATGTATGAACACAGATGTTGAAATGCATCCAGATGGGTGAAATAAGGTTTCGATTTCAACATATTAAACCATGTTAAAAGATCGTGACAATATTTGCTTGTAAAAATAAATGTGCAACACCAAATTATCACTCCTGGTAAATTTCGGGAATTCTACTTATATATTGTTATAAGCTAAGAAAATTGTTAGTTTAAAATGCTTATTTAGGAGTTATATATTTTGGTTTTCTTTATTGAGTGGATCTACGCCGAAGTTATTTTTAATCTAGTCATGGTTATGTTAAGATATTGGGCGAATAACCATCAGTCAAAATCGCGCCGTCAAATGTTTTGTTCGGTTCCCATCAGTATGTTTCATTTCGTTTGGTACTTCTCGGTTGGTTCGGTTTGGTGCCATCGACATTTTTTTGTACGAATCGGACGTGGGACGATTTCGAAGAAATGTTGGTTCGCGAAGAGCGATTTAGCGTCCGCGCAATATTCCATTTGTGCGACGAAGCAGCCGTATTTTTGTACAACCGATCCTGATATGATTTTACAACGATCTTGCCACATTTTGTTCAGTTCACAGTAAGCAGTTGTGTCAAACTTTAGGGAGCATATTTGTCAGAGTAAGAGGTAGTTTGATGTTGCACCTATGGCAGGCGCACTCAGAGTGCATCTGGTTGTTATATTTAGGGACTGTTTGCTATGCATTGATTTCAATTGTATTTGTTCTTTATTATGGTAGTGAGTATTTAGTGAGTGAGTAGAGTTAGGAAATATATCAACCATCAAATGTATTCAGTGTGAGTGTGAGTGAGAATAAGTGTTTAATGTGAGTTAGAAATCTGAGTGAGTTAGATTGGTAAGAGTGAGAGATTGTTTTGGAAAATCCTCGGCTTAATTTATTTGTATTTGGTAGATGTGATATGTTATGTGGTGATTGAGATTTATTTGTGTGTAAGCTTCCGGTGTGCATTATCTTGGTTTATTGTTTGTGAAGTGAGTCGATCCTTTAGTGCTTTTAACAATTGGTATCGGAGCAGGTCTTGCTATTGTGTTTGTAGGGTATTTTGTAAGTAGCACCTGGCTAGTGTTACTATTATGGGGAGGAAAATGAAACTTGTTTGGTCTCTTGCACCCACTTTTACTCCTCCAACAAAAAAGGCTTTAGTGGAGAGAAGTTTGATGGGGTCTTTCCAAGTGATCTGTTCGGTTTGAAAAAGAAAAAAACTAATGTTAATGCTACTTTGTCAGAGGAGCAACTCCAGATCTTGTTCGATGGACTTGTTCAAACTTTCGATGAACCGCTCTTGACTGTTCAAAAGGGCAAGATGCAAGTATTTGGCGATCCGGATCCAGATCCAGATGATGATGGTGATGATAGTGACTTTGAAGGTGAAAGTAAAAAGAAAAAGTGGGAAAAGATTCGTAGAGGGAAATGGAAAATTGATGAGGAAGAGGATTTAGATCTTGGTAGTGAGTCTGAAGTTGAGGGGAATTTTCGTATGTTTGGAAAAACTGTGTTGTTTAATGGCTCAAATTATGCCGTATGGAAAAAATATATTAAGGGAGAATTGATTTTGAAAAATTTGTGGAGAATTGTGAACGAGACCGAAAGATCTCTTTAGTAGGAAATTATGGAAACAAAAAGATATCATGGCTACTAACGGTTTGATGCAAAGTTGCCTTGGTTCAGTTTAAGATCATTTTATAGCTTATGGAATTGATCATGAATGTTGGGTAGGTTTGGAGAATCAATTTGAGAAAGGGGTCGAGGATAAAGGGCAATTTGTCTTTCAGGAATTCATTCAGTGTCGATTCAAGGAAAATGAATCTATCGACGATGCAGTGAAAAGGTTTAATATTCTTATGGAGCAGCTGACCAATCTTGGACGAATGTTAGACGAAGACCACTAGTTGCAAGTGTTCTTAAACGGTCTTCCCGGGTACCTCCGTACTCCGAGTGACATTATTCAATAAAAAAAGGGCTTCGTACGAATACGCGATGAGTTACTGAAAGAGGGTGGATAAGACCAGAGATGGAAAAAGTATAGGAGCGAAGGAATAAGTTACATTTGGTGAATTTGCCCCTCTTAATGTTGCCACAGATGCGACTTTTAATAGACTCAATAGAAGAGGGGAAGGTAGATCTTTTAGAAGTAGAGGCGGAAGTGGTAGAGGAGGTAGAGGAGGAATGCAGAATGCAGGTGCTAGTGGTAGTCAGACTGATGTGAATGTGACATGCTACAAATGTCACAAATTGGGACATTTTGTAGCAGATTGTCCAGATCTTCAAAAATAGTGTTACCTGTGTCAGCGATGGGGGCATGTTAGTACAAAATATTTTGATAGAAGCGACGGGAACTCGGATATAGAGGGAAGATACGGCCGTGGTCGTTGTTTTGGCTGAGGAAATGGTCGACGAGGAAGCCACGGATATTTTGCTGGCTCGGAGGAAGACTTCAACGACATTCCTGTACACAGTGGGATACAGTTTTAATTTCGTGTGGGAAAACGGCAAAGGGCTAAAGAGCAAATTGTCGATTAAGAAGTAAGTATGGTCAGATAGTAAGGAAAGTGCGAAAGTTAGAAAGAAAAAAGTATGAGTGCAAATTTTGACGTTAATAAGTAAGAATTGAAGTGAGCAATGACCAATCAGCGAGTGAGTAAAATGTGAGAGAGACGCCATTGAGAGAAAGTCAGACAATCAGTGAGAAGTGAAAATGAAAAGTGAGGTACGAAAGTGACTGTACGGTTAGTTTTGAAATGTACGGTGAGTCTGTTCAGTGAGTACATCTAATGTTTAGCGTGAGAGTACATAGTTAGGTTTTGTGTACGACTTTTTTGTTAGAGAGGGGGCGACCAACAACGGTATCGCTCCTCCAAACGATTCTCCTAATATGAGGGGAATTGTAGGATATTGGGCGAATCGGCGTCAGTCGAAAATCGCGCCGTCAAATGTTTTGTTTGGTTCCCATTAGTATGTTTCATTTCATTTGGTTCTTCTCGGTTGTTTCGGTTTGGTGCGATCGACATTCATTTGTACGAATCGGACGTGGGACGATTTTTAAGAAATGTCGGTTCAAGAAGCGCGATTTGGCGTCCGGGCAATATTCTATTTGTGCGACGAACAGAGGTCGCAAACGGTCAACTGAAACCGTGACCGACCGTTAATCGACCGCCCGCGCCGGATTCGGAACGGATTCGGTTGCCAAATTTTGGGGGTCGGGCAGTTACCGTTGGTTGATTCACCAGGAAAAAAAAAACGTTCAGTTACAGTCGGTCAACCAAAAAACCAAAAAAAATGAAAATTTTGTAATCCAACATTCTTGTACTTTGTAATCTTTGGGATCGTGGAAGTACGTGACATCATGATTAGCGTTGCAAATCCGACACGGTACTATAGTAAGCTATTTATTTCGCAAATCAAAGGGAACGCGACAAAGCGTCGCAAATTTGACAAGGTAGTACACTATTCATTTCGAAAATCTTAGGGAACGCGACAAAGCGTCGCAAATCTGACACGGTAGTACAATATTCATTTCGCAAATCTCAAGGAACGCGACAAAGCGTCGCAAATTTGACACAGTAGTACACTATTCAATTTGTAAATCTTAGGGAACACGACAAAGCGTCGCAAATCTGACACGGTAGTAACACTATTCATTTCGCAAATCTTAAGGAAAGCAAAAAATAGTAATTATTGGCTTCTTCCGTCGTACATTGATTAATTCTGTACTTTTTCGGTTACGGGCCGGCACGATTAGTCGCGAAAAATCAAGATTCGGTTAATTTTTTATTTCGTAAACGTCGGTCGTTTAATGGCTAAAAATTTAGGAGCGTGACAAAACTCGGTCAGGCGTCGGTTACTCAGAATTGAATAAAAAAGAACGGTCGGAGTCGGGTATGAATTTTTTTGACTTTTGCGACCTTTGGCGACGAAACAGCAATACTTTTCTACGGCCGATCGTGCTACGATTCTACAACGATCCTGCCACATTTTGTTCAATTCACAGTAAGCGGCTGTGTCAGACTTTAGGGAGCATATTTGTCAAAGTAACAGGTAGCTTGATGTTGCCACCTATGGTAGGCGCACTCAGAGTGCATCTGGTCGTTATGTTTAGGGACTGTTTGCTATGTATTGATTTCAGTTGTATTTATTTTTTATTATGGTAGTGAGTGTTTAGTGAGTGAGTAGAGTTAGGAAATATATCATCCATCAAATGTATTCAGTGCGAGTGTGAGTGAGAATAACTGTTTAATGTGAGTTAGAATCTGAGTGAGTTAGATTGGTAAGAGTGAGAGATTGTTTTGGAAAAACCTCGGCTTAATTTATTTGTATTTGGTCGATGTGATATGTTATGTGGTGATTAAGATTTATTTGTGTGTAAGCTTCCGCTGTGCATCATCTTGGTTTATTGTTTGTGAAGTGAGTCGATCCTTTGGTGCTTTTAACAGGTTATTCAATGATAGTTTGGTCGCGCCACACGTTGTTCATTTTGTTTCGTTGGGACTTTTGTTTCATTTGAAACTTTATTGTCAATTTGGTTGTACTCTTATTTTGACACTTTTGTTTATTTGTAGATTCGGTTGTGCAAATCATGCTTCCGACGCTTTTGCTGAAATGTTGGTTTGCTGTTGGATCACCAAACTAGACGCGATTCTAGAGGTGATTTTTCTCCCGCGGAAACATTTTATGCGGGGGGGTAAAGCAATAGAACCTTTTGTACGGATTCGGTTTACACATTTTAAGCGGGGGGGTAAAGCAATAGAATATTTTGTACGGATTTGGTTTATAGAAAAAAATATTGACAACTTGTGGTAGCTTAAAGTAACCTAGGATAGCAAGCTCTGGCCAACACCTTGACGTCCACGTAGTCGTCCTTCTTAGAAGAACTTTTCTTTGTACTGTTTTCATTTGTATTAGTTTCTTTGGTATGGTAGTGGACTATTTAGAGATTAAGTATGAATGGGAAATTAATCAATTTGTGATTATATTCTATTTGGGCGTAAAACCTCCAATGAAATGTAAACCTTTTGCCAGACTCTTTTCTCTCTTCACTTTTATGCCTCTGTTGTGTTAAATGTTTTTTGCTGGCTTTCGCTTATGGTCCTATCGCTTATTTACAAAATGACCTAATTTAAATGAGAGGGCTACTTGATGAGAATATTAAGGTGCCTCAAAAAAACTAAAACAACTAGAAATAGGCACACTGGAACTTAACCACTTAGCAATAGCTTTATAGCTAAATCTAGATGACGAAAGAAATCCCCGGTCCAAAGAAATGACAACTTATGAAAAAGTTTACTGTAAAACAATTAGAATAGTTATTTTTGCTATGAAGTTGGCATATTTTAATAGAGTCATGAGACTTTTCCTAAACCAAAGCCATTTAGATATTCTTAAAGCTAATTCACTGGGCTCATATACTATGTAAGTGTTCAAATTGTTTTGTAAAATGTTTGAAGGCATATAACAGTAATGGTCGATATACATGGGCAATTCATAAAAAAAAAACCACGCTTGATTTTTTGTATTTTTCAAACTTCAAAAAGGATTTGTTTACCACTACACCAAACACTTCATTACTAAATGTTAATGGTTTTGAATTTTTGTCAAAAAGATGTCAAAAATATGAAAACAGACAGTTAGTAAGATGGAAGGAGTAACAACTACAAGTACTAAATCCTATATTCAAATATACAGGATGGATTAGGCTAATACTAATGAAAAGATGTTTTGAATTTTGGCGTGCTTTCTGACAATGTTTTATGACACAAAATATTAAGCCCTGTACATTATAAAGGTCTTGAAAGCATGGTAGAACAAAGGATAATAGAGTGGGTGAATTTAACAAAAAAAAATGACCACAGAAAATGATGGTTTTGCTTAGGGAAAGATCCATATATTGCCCTTTATATCAGAGAGCATATGTATATCAGGAAGGGTCGCAAGGTTACTGCATTGAGATGATGTGTGAGGCAGTTGGAGGTTTGAAGTACACAATTACCTCCGAAGAAGATTTTTCTCCTTACAAAAAAAAGTAGTTTAAGAGAGAGAAAAGTAAGGTTTTTTCTCATTTCAAGGATTTCCAAACTAGACCAAAAAGATTTAACGCCTACAACTTCTTACTTTTCCTTAAGCCATTGGAGTGGAATAATTATCCGACAACTTTACCAGCTATCTAACAATTAAGGGTATTACACATCAGCTCTATAAGGTGGCAAAAAAATCAGGCAAAATGTTAAATTGATGTGCAAGATTTATGGTAGGTGACAAAGGATTAAAGTAAAAACTTTAGGCTGAAGCCTTCGACTTTGTTGTTTATATCAAAATCAGAGTTTAATCTATAGAGAAGTTTATAAGAATTGGTGAGCACTTAAGAACAGCTGTTTGGTAGGATTCTTGATAGCTTCTGAGAGTGTATCATGTCTACTTCTACTACTACTGCTGCTCCTCCACCTGCACCGGTGGTTGTAGAACAACAATAGTTAGTGGGGAAGGTGTTAAAACAGATCCATCCAAAATTTTAGCAATCCAAAATTGGAAACAACCTATTAATGTCACAGAAGGTAGATCGTTTTTGGGATTAGCCACTTATTACAGGAAATTTATCAGAAACTTCAGCATGATCGCCGCACCTTTGACGGATTTACTTTGGGAGAAGGAGACGTTTGTGTGGGGAGCTGATCAAGAGTGAGCATTCGAGGAATTAAAAGGGAATTTGACCTGCCCCAACACTACACCGCGAATCGTAATTAGAGTAAGTTACTCTAATTCGGTCGCTCGAAATTTCGACTCTATCACATCAAATAGAGTAATCGATTCTAATTTTTTCATTATTCTAATTTAGGTGAGGTTTAATTAGCGTAAAAAATTCTATAATATGTTATTTTTAAATAGTGTGGAGCACGGACGACGTCTGACCGTGCAAAATTGTATTTTTATAAGTAAAAAGGTACAAATAATGATTTAATAGAATCGCGCTCGCACGTGAAATTGCACTAAACAAAAAAATCAATCACATCGAAATAAAACCGTTCACATAACTCTCGTCCGTCGACAGCATCGTCGTCAGTGTGTACATTAACTGACATTCAATCCGACAAATATTATTAGCATCATAATGACGTCAATACTATACCGGACAGACACATTTTGTACGTATATGTAGTTTAGTGTTCATAATTATCGCGCACATAATTATCGCTGACAAAACCCAATATAGAATAACTAGATAAATTAGAGTAAACTTCATAGTTGAAAAAGCTCTATCACATAAATTAACGTCAATTACTCTAATTGTTTTTTTTGGTTTTTTTCCCTAATTTTTTAATTACTCTTATTACGATTCGCGGTGTAGTATATAGTGAATAATTATATATCCACTACGATAACCAGACCTAATGTACAATGGGACATTCTCATCAAAATAATTTAAATGAAATGAATCTTTTGATATTCTCAAAGTATTTTATTGATTGAATCACTATCTTAATAATTGTTATAGGCAGTATTTACGAGTTGATGGATTTCAAGCCTTATTGTTAAAAGTAATAATGATGGCAGCAGATTGAGCATAAATACAGTGTCGTATAATAATACACTGCTTATTGTTCTTCAAGTTAAATAGAATATTTGGTCACCACATTTTTTTGCCGAAAGTCACAAAACAGTATTAACAATGATTTTTAAATAAGTGGACCAAAATAGGCCAAGTCTCCTTGCACTAAATTAGTATTATATTTTATAATTTTGAACCAACCCTAATAAATCCTCTATGCTAATAACGAATAGCCGTGTAACATTGACTGTTTATTATTATAAACACAAAATTAAAAAATATAATACTACTATAGCTAAAGAAGACGTGGCATATTTTGGTCCACTTTGTTAGATAGTGTTTTTAACAATAATTGATGATTTCGGGCCAAAATGAGTTGTTTTCGATTGGTGGTATTAAAGCGACCAACTTATGGGCGGAATAGAAGTCTATAATTGATCATGTAAGTGACTATTTTGGTTTCTCAGAGTCATTTAGGTCACCTTGTCAAATATTGTACGTTTTAAGTACACATTAGTACAAGTAAATTACGGTTGAGTTTAAATTTGACGGTCAATTAATTGAACAACTTTGGCTTTCAAAATGTTGTTACAACCGGTTAAAATTTTCCCGCGCTTGCGAAGGTCGATTGTCCTAACAAAATCAATTATTCACACGGCTGGTCAAGGTTTACAGTAAAATAACTGTGGCAACCACATGTAAATAAAAGTGTTGCGCACTCACTTTCTCACTTTACATGAGCTCTACTGTGAGAGCACATTTTGGCTTTTCACTTAGCTGCAAAATTGAAATCTAGTTGTGAATAGGAAATAGTGTGGCTTGCTTTTGTCGCGCGTGATGACGCACATTTTTTTTATTTACTTTCGTTGATATTTCTACACCTGTCCGTTTACATAAAGTGTAAAAAGTTTAGTTTGTTTCGTGCAATTTAATTTATCTGTACAATTTTAGGGCTAAGTTAAAGCCAACAAGCCAACAATATTTTGAAAGCCAAAGTTGTTCAACTAATTAACCGTCAAACTTAAACTCAACGGTAAATTACTTGTACCAATGTGTACTTAAAACGTACAATCCTTGACAAAGTGACTTAAGTGACTGTACGCAACCAAAATAGTCACTGCCATGATAAATTACCTAGAAATATAATAACTTAATCAATGTTATGCATCTACGGTTCGTTGTTGATATATAATATGTACATATTTTTGGGTAAGCGATAAATCGTGTAATGTTTTCATATATGAAGAAGCTCAATATTGCAATACTTTGTACACAATACGACAAAGAAATCCATATGCAAGGCTTGGTCACAATTGAATTCTATAAAAAGAAATTCTAGGGCCTACAAGATGCATGTAGTTATAATACTATTGGATCTTAAAAAAAAACATTCACTCAAAACAAATATATCAAAATACAGTAAAACATTCACAACAAAAGATCATAACACATAAGAGGTAAAATCGGCTAAAAAGAATTATAAGTGTTCTTGGTCGAAGCCTCTTTACAACATCACTATTCTCTCTCTCTTCTCTCTTAAATATTTTTTACTTCAAGATTGATACTTCTGCAGCTATACATTGCTGCCTATATACTCTACTACTCTGTACTACCAGATAACAAGGTAAGACAAGCAAGTCTAGCATGACGACAAACTCTATCTCTTTTCGGTAGATGTTCTTTTTTGGTAGACGCACACTGTAAGGAAACTTACACGAAAAAATGCGCACACGCTTTCTTCCTTCGAAACGCAAAACTCCAAAAGTGAACTTTAACACGTGTCATATGTACGCACGAAATAAAATACCTGCACACGAAACAAAAACTCATGTACACAAAACAAAAGTGACGTGAAACGAAATAGTACATTTTGTTCCCGGACGCCTCATAATAGTGCCACGACACTACATCGCACATTTTGTATGATGGCGCGACACAAAACATCAATCAAATATTGTAAGTTTGCCGCTTTGTGATAGAAATATGAGTCAATCGGAATGCGTTCACAATTACATAAATGTCTCAATGTAGAAGCGAAATTGAAATTAAATGAAACATTACAACACATTGAAAACTCATAATCCAAGATAGAGGTAAATTGAATACTCAATAAAATAAACTCATAATAACTCAATCCTTAAAGAGTACACTTTTCTTAATTCATACTTCCTCAATTGACTCTTGATTGATTCCTAATTATCTCTTACTTAATTTTTCTTTCTAATTCACACTTAATTAGTTCAATCTAGCTCACACGATGGGTTTTTAACTGAGCCACGGAAACAAACTACAACACTATTTCTAAAAGTGTCTTAATGTACTTAGACACAAATATAGTACAACCCAAAATGAAACTACTAGAATTGAAACTCCTGTAGGACAAACTTAACTTACGCGAAACGAAACAACTAGATGTACGTCCCGCGAAACGAAACTTCTTGACGTACGGTACTAGAACTTAAACGAAACAAAATAAATCAAACTTAATCTAATCGTGTACACAAGAAACATACACGCACGAAATACTAAATCAAACAAAACAAAATCCACGAAGTGACGCACGGAGTTCTAAATCAAACTAAATAAAACATAACCAAGTAGGCAAATCGACACGAAACCAAATTTAAATCCACACTAACTACAAACCAACATTACGTAAAATTAGATTCAAAAATTGTAAATCCTAACAATCCACCTCTCAATGTTAAATCTTTAATAAATCTTAACCAAACTAAAAATAATCCTAACTTAGGCATTCCTCTCACAAAGACATCATAGATAGCAACTTTTGTTACATGGCAGTTGCTTCTTCACCCGTAGGCACAAAAATAAACTCAATCTCACCAGCTTTTACTAAATCTCTCACAAAATGCCATTGAATCCTAATGTGTTTCGTCCTCTTATAAAACGCTGGATTTTTAGCCAATGGAATATTAGATATACTATTTGAAAACAAATTTATACACTTAATAATAATTCCAAACTCACTTAACATTTCTCTTAACCAAATTAAAGCTTTGGCAGCATGGCAAGCCGCCATATATTCGGCCTCCGTCGAACTAAAAGCTATCGAAGGTTGAAGTCTCAAACTCCAAGAAATTGCACCTCCACATAATAGAAAAGCGTATTCGGATGTTCACTTTCCTGTGTCGAAGTCTCTGCCACAATCAGAATCGCAATATCCAAAACAATCTAACTCTGAATCCGCCTTTTGAACTAAACCATAGCTTAAGGTTCCAACCAAATATCTAAAGTCCTTGTAACACTCTCCCAATGACACTTCTTAGGTGCTTGAAAATACTTAATGACAATGTTATAAAAGAAACCCATTTAACCTAGCATCTGAAATAAAGTTAACTGACTTATCCTTAGCATTCATATGAAGACTTAATCTTTTAAGAGCCTTTCCTTTATTCGCTCGATTACTTCTTCTAACAACAATTTCTTCTTCAACAACATCATCTCTCTCACCTTTTTCACTTACTGATGGCAAAACTACATTCACTTATTTGTGTACTAAAGGATCTTTTAGTAAAATAGAACTTTGACTTCCATTTTCACTTTTTAGGCTTTCAGAATCTGATTGGGAAGACTCTGATCTCTTTCCAACTTTAATAGATTTCTTCTTTTTCAATGGAATTTCTTCTTCTTCCTCTTCATCACTATCGTCATCAATTTTGAGCTCCTCCAAAGTAATATCTTCCTCAAAATCCAAACTTTCTTCCTTGTCCTTTGTGAACTCCATAGCTTTCGCCAAATCTCCGTGAAACTCCACATTCCACGATTCGACAACTGTTGGAGTAACTGGATTGAAAATCGTGTCTTGATTTGAATTTGGACTATATCCAACAAAAAAACCCGTCCAAGATTTAGGAGTGAATTTTCCAGCTCCATATCTTTTTTCGATGTAGACAGTGGCTCGGCATCCCTAAATCCTCAAATGTCGAACAAATGGAATCTTGCCACTTCACAATTCTTGAGGCATCTTATCTCCAGAAATCGAAGTTAGTCTTCTGTTACAAATGAAATTCGCTGTAAAAACAACCTCTCCCCAAAACCTCACACTATATTTAGTGCTATCTAACATAGCTCTAACCATCTCTTGAAGTGTCATATTCTTTCTCTCAACAATTCTATTAGACTCAGATGAGTGCGTAGTGTAAATTACTGCTTAATCCCTCTTTTGTGACAAAAGCTTTTAAAAGCAACAAGTTCTCCTCTATTTTCTGATCTAACTGTTTTTAACTTTTTATCCGTTTCTCTCTTAACCATTACAACAAATTCTTGAAGCTTATACAACGCTTTTGACTTATGTTTTAACAAATATACCCAACTCTTTCGACTGTAATCATCCACAATTACAAAGATATACTTATGTCCGCCTAGAATTAATGGTTTGACATCTCCACATAAGTCTACATGAACAAGCTCAAGGGGAGCACTAGCTCTATACTTCACATCTTTGATAGGATGAGACTTTCTAATCCGTTTTCCTCTGCTACAACCATTACAACCTTGAACTTTCTCTCCGGAAACACACTCTAATCCTGTTACTGCTCCACTTTTCATCATATTCTTTTCATCATATTTTTTATGTTAGACTCCGAAGTATGACAAAGCCTATGATGCCATAAACTAAAATCTCCTCTTTTAGAACTTACAGGATTGACTGAAATTATTGAACTCTGATTTTTCTATGGTCTAATCCATTTTAACTTACTTTGCAAACTATCAGTTACATAACCTTCTCCAAATTGATTTCCTTCTCTATCTTGGAAAACTATTTTTCCATTTTCAAAGGAGGTTACTCTACCATCATTCTTTTGTATCTGTGGAACACTGACAAGGTTTTCAACTCAATCAGAAAAATACAAAGTATTGTTCAAATTCATTTTTTTTACAACAACTTGACCATTCACATTCTTAACAGGTAAATCTACTCTGACAGTGCCTTCTGTATCTATCGGGACAACATGTCCAGTAGAACCCGGAATATCAGGACAACATATACTAGCAACCGTAATAGTCTTAGGAACTGTAGGCTTTCTCAAATCGGTAAGCAAATGAAGATCACTACAAACAGGATGAGTTGCACCTGAATCAACTATCCAGTAGCAACCGTAATATCGAGACAACATATCTACTAGCAACCGTAATACTCTTAGGAACTGTAAGCTTTCTCAAATCTGTAAACAAATTAAGATCACTACAAACATGATGAGTTGCACCTGAATCAACTTTCCAATCTCTAAAACTTTGACTCCCACATGCGGAATTTGCAGAATTGACAGCAGCATTTCCATCTTCTTTCATCATCATAGAAAAGTTTAGAGACTTATCACCTTGATCGTCATTGAAATCTGAATAGTGGGTTTGATGTCCTCCTCCACGTGATTGTCCAAATCTTCCACGACCTTGTCCTCGTTGTCCACTTTGACCTCTTCCTCTTTCGGAGTAGTAAAATGATCCTCCTCCATTTCATTGAAAACACTGAGCACTAACATGTCCCCATTTCCAACAAATTTTGCATTGCTTTTATGTCCCCATTTCAAACAAATATTGCATTGCTTTTCTCTATCTGGACAGTTAGTAGCTATATGTCCTTCCTTATTACACTTATAACAAACAACATGACTTACATCACCTTGATCGCTATAACCTCTTCCAAATCCTGAATACAAAAAATTGTTTCTACACCCTCTTGATCTAAACCTTCATCTACCTCCACGACCACGTAGAGAATATACGTCAGACGTGTCAGGAGTCCAACAAGCATGAGTTGTATTATGAGTTAACATATTCCTATAAACCAAACTATTACTACTCTAAAGTAAAGAAGTCACAGATGTCATATTTTTACCATCCCATTTTTTTATTCCTTTTGCATGTAATGGTCTTTTGTCTTCTCCTATAAGTATTTTCCACAATTTCTTTGTAGTAAAGGTTCCCTGAATATATCTCTTCCATCCAGGATAATTATTTCCATTAAGCATGATAGTCTTAGAAAACACCTTATATTCTTACTATTCATCTGAACTTGGCTCATCATCATCATCATAAAAAGGTACTTCTATTTTGCCATTTTTGACTTTCTTCTTAGAACTCTCGTTGTCTGAATTGCCACCAACTGTAGGAGTTTTACCAAATGATTGACCTTCTCTTTTCGCCTTTAGAAATTTGTAAGTTCATCCATAGTCGTTGGATCAAACTGAATTGTGAGACTCTCTTTCGCCATTGATAGTTTCTTTGATTCTCCAACTCCAAAATTGACTTCAATGTCTTCTTTCTTTACGGATTATATTTACAATCCGGAACCTTTCGAAGAACATTGGAGAGATAATGGATTCAGGGCATGGGATGTCACCCAAAACCCCGCTTAAAGTGATTTCGTTTCCACATTGGGTGAACATTGAGAGGGAGAGGGAGAGAGGGAGAGAGAGAGAGAGAGAGAGAGAGAGAGAGAGAGAGAGAGAGAGGGAGAGAGCGAGAGAGAGAGAGAGAGAGAGAGAGAGAGAGAGAGAGAGAGAGAGAGAGAAAGATTCAGAGTAAATTCTTGCCCGCTCCGATTTAGTGGGCCAAGTGTAAGACTTTTTTCGTTGTTCGAAGCCAAAAGTGGTAGAAAGAGGTTTTGGTTAAATACGTTGTCCTATTGTTAACATAGACTCTTTAGTTGTTTACAAATAATTAGTTTTTTCTCCTTTAGAACTAGTTACGTGTGGTAAGGGAATGATTTAGTTAACCGCTTCCGCATACCATGTTGGGTTTTTTATCATTTTTTCACTAGTAGCACCATTAAGGAATACTACATGTCATATCTTTCAATGGAATGGCATAACGTTATTTTTATCTTTTGTAGCTTGTTACGATTTAATACAATTATTGTTTTTTAACCTGTTAATGGTAAAGAACTTTTAAAGTGTTTATGGGTTTGTTGGGGAGTTTGTAAGGAATTTTCAGGGTTATGAGGGTTTTTTACGGTTTTTCAGGTTTTTTTAAGGTTTACGGTTTTTCAGAGAACTCTTTCCATCGCGTTGAAACTACACAATTTAAATTAGAACCTGTCAACTCTGAATCTCAATCAAAATCTCCATCCTTCCATCTCAAAATCATCAATCATCAATCCTACTGTCATCATCATCATCATTCTCAAAATCCTCAATCTCAATCTGTTTCTTATCCTCGGTTTGCAATCCTCAATTTCAATATCAATCTCAATCATCCAACATCAATCTTAATGTCTCGTCTCACTTCTCATGCTCAATCTCAATCTTAATTTTAATCTCAATCTCATTTTGTTGTCTCAATCTCAATCTCATTTTTTTGTCTCAATCTCAATCTCATTTTTTTCCCTCAGTTCTCAATCCCACTCAAAATCTCAATCTCAATATCTCGTCTTAGTTCTCAATCTCAATCACAATCTTCACTTGAATACTCAATCGCAATTTCAATCCCAATTTCAATCCCAATCTCAATCTTAATCTTAACCTCAATACTGGGCTCATGTGGTTTTTAGACAAGCATTAAGTGGCGGTGTTTTTGTGTTTTATCGTTTTTTTTTGTTGTTGCTGATTTTGTATGATCGAATATGGAACTTTTATTTACTTTTAGCTTGTCATGCAGATGACAAAAGTCAGAGAGAAGAAAGAGGGAGATAGAGAGAGTAGAGGGGAGAAAGAAAAATACGGAGAAGGTGGAGAGAGAAGAAGAAGAGAATACAAATAGAGATGGAGAAGAATTTCTGATTGAGGAGGAGGAATAGGACTTGATTGACCGAATGGATCATGAGCTTTAGTGGACAATTAAAAATGAGACCCATGAAAAATAAAAAAATTCAAAACCGAATCGAAAAGCTTAAAATAGGTCGAAGGTAAAAAGTAGCAAAAGAATTCAAAAAGCTTTCCGTTCTGGGCCGGAAACTTACAATACGATTCGGTGTTACAAGATTGAAAGGACACTTTTTGTTTTTGTGAATACTACATCTCGCCCAAAAAAATCCCGTTAACAGATAATTCTTTTGTTTAATTCTTGAACGAGAAAGATAATGAGATATTTTTAATTCTTAAAAATAAACTCTCTCGCTTCTCTCCCTCTCCCTTTTGATAAGAATAAGAGTCAAATCGGAATGCGCTCACAATCACTTAAATGTCTAAATGCGGAAGCGAAATTGAAATTAAATCAAACTTTACAACACATTGTAAACTCATAATCCAAGATAGAGGCAAAATGAATACTCAATAAACTCATATTAACTCAATATTTAAACATTATATTTCTCTTAATTCATTCACTCAATTTTCTTTCAAATTAATTCTACCACACTCACACGATGGCTTTTTAACTTAGCCACGGAAATAATCTAAAACACTATTTCTAGAAGCGTCACAATGTACTTAGACGCAAATATGGTACAACGCAAAATGAAACTACTAGAAACAAAACTGACAAAGTCCTGTACGACAAACTTAACTTACGCAAAACGAAACTACTAGATTTACTTGGCGAAACGAAATTTCACGATATAGGTACTAGAACTTAAACGAAACAAAATAAATCTAATCTAATCTAATCGTGTACACGTAAAACTAAATCACGAAATACTAAATCAAACGAAACAAAATCCGCGAAGTGACGCACGGAGTTCTAAATCAAACTAAACAAAACATAACAAAGTAAGTTAACCAACGCGCGACCAAATCTAAATCCACACTAAATACGAACCATAATTACGTAAAAGTAGATTCAACAATTGTAAATCCTAACACTTCGCGATACATTGGTGAATTTTCAATATCCCAACAATCCCCAAATCAGTATTACACTCGAATCGCCAAACTCCTAAAAATAATCTAAGTTTCTTTCGCCCCCTCTCAAATTCATCATGCGTGGCAACTTTCTTCAACAAATCAACAGCCTCCTCTTTAGTTGGTACATACGAAATTAAAATCTCGTTCGCCGTTACTAAATCTTTGACATAATGCCATTGAATATGGATATATTTCGTCCTCTTCTGAAATACTAGATTTGTCGCCAATGCCATCAAACTCACGTTGTCAGTAAAAATCGTCGTAAAACCAATAGAAACGCTCAACTCAAGTAACACTTATCTTATCCAAATTGACACCTTCGATGCGTGACACGCGGCCATGTTTTTTGACTCATTTGAACTCAACGCAACTGTAGGTTGTAACCTAGAACTCCATGAAATCGTGGCTCCGATCGTCCAAAAATAAATGAGTACCCTGACGTAGATTTACCTTAATCAAAATCGCCACCCCAATCCGCGTCAAAATATCCAACACACTCCAAATAATATTTGTCAGATGTGAACGTTAGTTAAAGATTAATTGTTCCAACGAATTATCAAAATATTCGTCATACGGCCTCCCAATGCGTATTTTTTGGCTCGCGACTATAAATGCCTACAACAAAAACGGCTGCTAAAATATGTGGACGAGTACCAACGCTAAGGTACATAAGAGAGCTAACCGCCTCTCGATATGTACGTCGACAAAATTTTCTTCCTCAAACTTACCAATGTGTAGATTTGTATTCAACTGCGTAAAGAGCGGCTTCGCGTAAGTCATACCAAATCTCTCCAAAAACTCTTTACAATATTGAGCTTGACTCAATTTAATGTTTCCCTCTTTGTCGCATATCATATCAATCCCCAAAATGTAGCGTACCTCTCCAAGAGTTGTTACTTTGAAATGCAATCCAAGGTAATGTTTCAACTAATTAATGCGCTCCAACTCGTCGCATGCGATCAAGAAGTCATCTGCACAAACAGAAAAGATGACTTGGTCAACTCTTTCTGTTATGACGTGGACGTGCTTCTTCCCCATTGTTGCAAAGGCAATAATAATATGTAGTGAGTCGAACTTCACCACGGGAGCATAAGTCACCTTAAAATCTATTCCCTCACATTGTTGGAACCCCTTACAAACAAGCCGCGCCTTGTACTTGATTATTTCATCTTAAGCTCTAGTCTTGGTCTTAAAGACCTACTTTGCATCAATCGCCTTTTTCTCCTCCGGTAATTTCACCTCCTCAAAAGTGTAATTATCAACCACCGATTTAAATTCTTTCTCCAACGTCGGTTTCCACTTACTTTCCAAATTGGCGGACCTCCTTGCCTCGCCATAAGATTGAGGGTCGCCGGTCATATTTTCCGTAAGTGATTGTTATAAATGAAACTCTGTCTCCTTGGCATCCAAAAGGAAATAATGCGAATTTGATGCATATTTTCTTTTTTGATCACAAGAGAGTTCCTCCGGTTTCTTCCCTTTTGTACTCATGGAGTTTTTTTCTAAAAACTTGCTCTTCCTTCTCCTCTTTCTCTTTCTCTTCCTCAAATTCAATTTCAATTTCTTTCTTAGTTTCTTAAGAACTCAATTTAGAGTTTTCACATTTCGGAATGTCCAAATGCACTCGGGAATCTGAAGATCCGATACTTTCTTTCAAATTCAATGTCAACCAATTTTTCAATTATTTTTTTTGAGATTTCACATTGAGCTCTTTATTATATTTTGAATCCCCAATGTACGCAAAACTCCCAATTTCACTCTCTTCATAGAAATCCAAGTTTTCCTTAAATTTCCCTACGGAATTCATGGCGGATTTGAGATCCTCATGAAAATCCACATTCCGAGATTAGTCTACGGGGTGACAAGCCGGATTATATACTCGGTACAAATTCCCCTTTTCACTGTAACCAATTAGAATTCTCGGCCAACTCCCTGGTGCAAATTCCCCCTTTCTCTTGATTAATTCCACATAAATCATAGCATCACATTCCCAAATTCTCAAAGGATGAATAGTGGGCTTTCTCCCACTCCACATCTCCTCCGGTGTTATATTTTCGGAAACCGAAGTGAGTCTTCGGTTACAAATGTAATTTGCCTTAAGAATCGCATTTCCCCTCAAAATACCTTGTGTACAGAGCTATGAATCATCGCTCGAACCATTTTTTGTAAGGTACGATTCTTCTTCTCGGCTACTTCATTTGACTACGGAGAGTAAGGCGTCGTGAGTTGATGTCTTATCCCCCACTCTTTACAATACCCCTAAAAATAACAAAATCCCCTTCATTATTGGATCGAATGGACTTAAGCTTTTTATCACTTTGCCTTTCGGCCATAACATGTCATTTTCTAAAAGTTTCAAAAGCATCCGATATCAATAAATAAACTCATGATTTCTGAGAGAAATCATCAACAATCACCAAAATATACTTATTACCTCCAATTGTCCCGGGTTTAATATGTCTATATGGATCAATGTGTACAAGCTCCAAAGAATTTTGAGCTTGATGTTTGATGTATTTATTCGTACAGGATTTCCAGATTTGATGGCTTTGGCTACTTCCTCCACAACCTTTCATTTTCTCACTGGATGCAAGTTCCAAACCCCTCACCGAAGAATGTCGAATCATCTACTTCAAACTTACCTCGGATGCATCACATATCCGGTGATGCCATAGGGTAAATCACCTTTCAACTCCGAAATTTGGTGTGAAATTTCTTCAGCGGGAACTTCAAATTGTGGCCGCCTCCATAAGAGCCAACTGTGATTCGCATCCATTACAACCCCTTCTCCAATTACACTCACATTCTCATTCCAAATCTCAAAAGATTGGTCACCCCTCGCAAGCAAGCTTTCACCAATCCGTTGGATTTGTGGAACACTTAACAAATTGACCAAACCATTTAGAATATAATGAGTGTTTTGAAGAGGATACTCTGTCGATTTCTCCTTCCCATGATCATCCCATGAAAGGAGATCAAGTCAAACCGTGTCAACCAAAATGACATGGTTGCTCGCTACTGTTATAAAATTTGGAATTGTGAGTTCCCTCATGTGATCAAACAAGGTGGCATCCGCGCAAACATGATGGGATGCCCCCGTATCAATAATCCACTCTTTCTCCAGATTAACTCCACTATTCACCGAATCAAAGGTAAGGTTAAGAACCGGAAACTTATCACCACTATCATTACCATAGTCAAATTAATTAGCATTACCGTAAGCAGGGTCACCACCTAGGCCTTCTCCTTGGCTGCCACCTCGGCTGCCTCTATCACCTCCTCTACCTCCTCTTCCACCTTTGGAATCACCATTCTTCATATAGCATTGAGGGCTTATATGCCTATACTTTCCAAAAAAATAACATTGTTTTTCTTTGTGGACAAGAGGAAGAAAAATGTCCAACTGGTTACATCGCTAGCATATCAAATTGGAAAGATCCGAAGGGACCTTTGGTGGACGACCTTGCTCATTCTTGTTGCCTCGGTTGTCACCACTACCTCTCGGGCCACCTCATCTACCACCCCCTCTACCACTGAAAAAATTGAGATCCAGGGTTTCGGAAGTAGAAGAATTAAGATCTCCTCCCCCTTCACTTGAAGAAGTCGTTGGTGTTCCCTCCGACATTTTGATATAACTGACGGTGAATTCGAAAGTGTTATCCGCATTCGCTCGTAAACTAGCTTTAAGATGCGAAAGGTTGTCCGATAAAGCGTTAAGCAAAACGCTTAATTTTTACCCGCATCCAAGATAACTCGACCAATGTTGATTAATTGTTCAAGTATAATACTAGAGCGCTTCAAGTCATCATCCATCAATTC
The DNA here is from genome assembly GCA_037447655.1 of Zygnema cylindricum. Classification (NCBI taxonomy): domain Eukaryota; kingdom Viridiplantae; phylum Streptophyta; class Zygnematophyceae; order Zygnematales; family Zygnemataceae; genus Zygnema; species Zygnema cylindricum. Next base: position 74,151 of record JBBHKE010001372.1, on the reverse strand, counting down.
ATTTGGTTTGATTTTAAAATTCATAAAGTTCGTATATAGATATTGACCGTTGTTCTCAATACCCTTCTCATATTGGTCCTAAATTGCTTGGCAATATTCATGGGCCGTGCCGTGAGCAAGGAAATGGTCAAGAACAGAGGAAGTACAATTTTTCATCAAACTGGTTGTTGCCGCAACATCCTTCAACCTCCATTGAGCACATGCCTTGCTCTCAATCGGCATTCGCTCCTCTCTATTGACAATCCTCCAAAGCCTTTTGAGAATAAGCTGGCTTTGGATAAATTTCTTCCACACGACATAATTCGAGCCATTAAAGGCCATGGATTTCCCCGACATATTATAATTTTCTTCGTTTCCCAATTCTTCGTCAAAATCTGAATCTTCTTCTAACTTTGTTTTTCCCTTCCTAATCCTCTATCTTCTCACCTCACTATCTTCTTTGAAAGGATTGGCAGCCGGAAAGTGATGGTTGGGATTGAAATGAAAATCTATATATCGCAGTGTGTGCAACATTTTCATTATCTTCCATTTTCCGATTCTCCTCTAATTGAGAACCCGCAAAACTGATCTCTTTGTGTCTCTCGGTAGACGGCATGTGTGGAGGATTATTTCTTTTCTTTTTCCTTCCCCATGTGTTCTCTATTTCTGAAGCACTTGCTCTGCTACCAATTGTTGGATCTTAAAATAAAACATTCACTCAAAATAAATACATCAAAATGCAAAAAAACATTCACAGCGGAAGCTTATAAAAGATAAGAGGTATAATCGTCCAAAATAATTTATAATTGTTCGTCGCGAAGCATTTTCACAACATCTCTCTTCTCCCTCTTCTTCCTCTTAAATAATCTTTACTCCAATATTTGATACTCTGCAGCTGTACAGTGCTGCCTGTATACTTTGCTACTCTGCACTAGGAGATAGCAAAGTAAGACAAGCAAGACTAGCATGACGACAAACTCTGTCCCTTTCCGAAAAATGCACACTGAAAGGAGAAACTTCCACAAAGAAAAGCGCACACATTTTTTTCTTTCGAAATGCAAAACTACAAAAGTGAACTTCAACACGTGTCATGTGTTCGCACGATATAATACCTTCACACGAAACGAAAACAACAACGAAAACACTTGTACAAAAAACAAAAGTGACGCGAAACGAAGTAGTGCATTAAATAGTTGTCCTATTCATACGGATTTGGACTTTTTTCTGATTTTTACGTAGTATTCATGACTTTTATACTTTTTGTAAAATTCGTTTAGTTTTCGCTGTACGAACATGTAAGAAAACGTACGGAAAACGTAATCATAGAAAATCCTTAAAAAAAATTAGAATGTACGAAAAATTAACAGAAATTTACGAAGAAATACGGAAAGTGTACCCTACAAAACCTAATGGTACGGCAAATCTTTGTCATCCGTATTGAGATATAAAGGAATGTACGGCAATGTACCCTATAAACCCTAAAATTCCCCCTTTAACTACCCTAATATGTACGAAAATGTACGACAACTCTATGTAACTGTACGAAAAGTGTAGCGCAACTGCACTGAAATATTTGGGAATATACTAGAATGTACCTTAAAACCCTAAAATATATAATCCTAAAAGCATAGATGTCCTATGCGCATAAAACGCACGGAGTAAACTAACGAATACTACGTTCCGTGCGCATAAAACAATTTCAAACTTTTAAAATTCGTTGGTAAAATGCGTACTTTTTTAACAAGTACTAATAAAAATTTAAATATTCAATACCGTAAAAAATCTTATAAACGCAACGAACTTGCGGCGAGCGCCGGAATTTACGGCGTTTCCAACGACGACTTCCTTCTGAAGACGAAGTGGAGGACAGATGAAAATACGCGCCCGCAAATGAAGCAAAACGGCTCAAGGAAGCCGCCATTGGATACGCCATAAATTCCGCGGCTCGCCGCTCAGATAAAAATACGCGTGCGAGACGCCATAAATTCCGCGGCTCGCCGCTCAGATAAAAATACGCGTGCGAGACGCCATAAATTCCGCGGCTCGCCGCTCAGATAAAAATACGCGCGCGCAAATGAAGCAAAACTGAACAAGCGGTGAGCGGCGGAATTTACGGCGTCTCCAACGGCGGCTTCCTTCTGAAGACGGAGTGGAGGACATAATAAAAATACGCGCGCGCAAATGAAGCAAACGTTTTTTTTTTTAATGTCCGTACAATTTCCGTACAGTATGTGACGTACGAATTTTACGAATTGTAAAAAACAAGCGAATACTACGTAGTAATCGGAAAAAAGTCCAAATCCGTACGAATAGACATCTATGCCTAAAAGGTACGAAAAATATGGAGGATGTATGTACATGTATGAAATGTGTGGGGCATTTACACTCAAACAAACGGAATGTAAGGAAATGTACTCTAAAGCCCTAAAAATCCATTAAGCAATCCTAAAAGGTGCGAAAATGTACGGACATTGTCAGGAAATGTACGGGAATGTACTGATTCTTATTCAGGTACGCATTTTATAACATTTTTTCATCGTTAAATGCGTATCGTGCGTAGTATTCGCGCGTTCGTTTCGTGCGTATTCTGTGCACGGGACAACTATGGTATTATCGTTCGCGGACGCCTCAAAAAGTGCCACGAAACGACATCACACATTTCGTAACGATGACGCGACACAAAGCGTCAATCAAATATTGTCGGTATGCCGCTTCGCGATATATTGGCGATAAGTGAAAAATCCCAACAAAATACTGTACACTGGTACAGCACACCGCGTGCGATAAAATTAACGAACCTTACCTGTACTGTACTCTGTAAGGACCCACCGCGGGCGATAAAATTAACGAACCTTACCTGTACTGTACTCTGTAAGGACCTAGCATAGTCGCTCACTCTGACTGCTCGAGTCCCGTTTTCCTCCGGCGACGTTTACGTTCACCCTTTTTTCCCCAAGCGACGTTCAAACTCACGTTTTGGAATGCTACAGTATGTTCTTGTTGCTTTGCGCAGAGGTCGCAAAAGTTAAAATTTTAGATTACCCTAAACCGATGGTTTTTTTTTTTTTTAAATCCCGATACCCGACCAGGTTATGTCACGATCCTAAATTGTTAACTGTTAACAGATACGCGTTTACGAAAAAAAAGTTAACCGAACCTCGATTTCTCGCAGCTACCCGGACCCGCCCGTACCCGAATAATTACAAAATTAATGGTACATCTTCCACATACCTTCCACGATACCAAGAGTAGAAAGTACAATAATGTTGGATAGTATGGACAATACAACACCTTCAATTTTTCTCGTTTATTGCTTACCCGACCGTACCCTTTTTTTTTGTGAACCATACGCCTGAATTCCACCGGCCCCCAAAATTTGGCACCTGAATCTGTTTCGAATCCGAGGTGAGCGGTAGGTAACGTTCGGGTACGGATTCGGGTACCCGATTGCGATCTCTGCCTTCGTTCAGATATATAATATGAGCTGGATAATTATCGCGATTGATTACCGATATATTGTCATGCACATTCAATATATATTGGGGCTATAATTAACGCGGTACCTCCGTATCGTGATACGGAATGGATTGTAAAATTTAGTGTTGTGTATCGGTAAAAAATTGCCGATAACCGATATGGGTTTTTTTTCGGGTAGCCGATAATCGATATATTGCTATCAGTGTTATCGCTGATAAATAATTGATATTTATCGATTATTATCGGTGATAACACCGATATCGATAACTATCGGCGATATCTGTATGAACCGTACTGATAAATGTACGAATAGTACACTCAACTCTACCTGTTAATCCCAAGACGCGTCGCGGACCCCACGATTTGGGTAAAAAATCACGATAATTCCTTCATTATTTCTAATTCAAGGGGATTTTACTTGGTTTTACACCCTCCCATACCCGCCCATAATGTCCTTTTAACTGTTATTTTTTTTTTGCAAGGTTAGTTACGCCCTAATATCACTTCCATGGTGGTAGTAAATGGCACCATCTGACAGATGTGCTCGTTTGATCTGTTCGTCTTTTCGTCTGTTCGTCTGTACGTGTGTTTTTCGAAAAAGTTTGACTTAAAATTTTACAATGTAATTTGAGTTGTTCATTTCAATACTACAGATTTAGAACTATACAGTATTGTTTTAAGTTTATTGATGTTTATGTGCTGCGTTGCCCGTAATAGGTTTTTGTTAAACAAATAGGGAACAGATACATTATACGACATACCACGCTATATAAAGTAAATAATATAATACATTATGTTGTATAGTACTATTATATGCATACTATGTTTATCGTCGATATGGAATTTGTTGGTGTCTGACCGATGTATCGGAACCTCTGACCGTTCAATAACCGATAACTCTCAGTATCGGTGCTATCGCGATAAACCGATACATAACACTAGTAAAATTAACCTTCAAAAGCCGTCTGTTGCCGTCGCCATAAAACCATACTCATTTCATTCTTTGGTTTGGTACCACAATTACGTACATGTGGTAAGAAAATCATCACAAACCAGTATATTGGAGATAATTTTTTGTTCTTTCCGAACGATATATTAGGACTCTTTACAGTTCCATTATCAATAATAACTGTTATCGAACCCATCTTGATAATAAATTACCCAATACACAACATTACCCACTTAGGTCAGACTTTTATTACGAAGTTTGTGGAAATGTACGGATACGTTTACTGATGGTCGTGGCATTGTTTTCCATTAGCTCAGTTTGTGGTCGTGTCTTTTATTAGGTTGGGTCAGTAAACCACTTTTTATTTGCGTGGCTTATTCTGGTTGTTACCGCGTAGATTAATATTAGATGTTGAAAATCTAGAAAGAATCTTCGAAGGCAAAATTTGAACGCAATATTTGTACCAGCGGAGGTGTTTAACGACTCATGCAGAGTGCATTATATTGTACTAACCGAACGACAAAAAAACGACGGGAAACTTTGTTGGTGTGAGCGTGAAGCGATAATTTCGGTGGACTCTCATCAATCTTGGCGTATGGCACATGGTCTATACGACGTGTAGGCATCTGATCACGCATTTTCCGTGGATTTTTTTCTCTTTTCCACGTGGACCAATTTTATACGCTCAATTTGTGCCTAATGTCCTCTTTGACGACATACGCCACATGTTGCAGAGTTCGCGAAATGGCGTCTCGGATGAAAATAGCAAACTATCAGACGACCAATTTTTTCGCCCATTGGAGGTTATTCAGTAAAGATGTTTTTTCAAAAAAAAATTGGTACGGTATGAATAGTACGGCACTAAGTAAACAACCAACTTTCTCGCTAATGGAATTTTGACCTCACCCTAAAATTAGTTTCCTTTGAAATGCAACGTGAGCGTGTCGTCGACTTAAGCCGCGTCTAGTGTCGTTTATAACCAGTTTTTTGTCGTGTAAAGAAAAACTTTCGTACAATGTTGGGTGTCCAACAATGACAAAATTTCGAACCCACGCTAAGGTTCCCCATAATGCTCTGCCAACAGTAGAGTGTAGACCCATGGTGTCCCGGTTTGCGACAACTCATATTCACGTTTCATAATATTTACGGATCTAGAACAGCCAAAATCTTTAGTGCCGTAAAATTGTCACATAGAGACGACCAAAGTGTAAGTAAAAGAAGTTGAAAAGCTGTACAAAACTCTAGATTCTATTCGCTATGTGTTTGCTGAATCCGTTTTTTAATCTCCCGAGCTTGATGTTTGAAAAAGTCGCCCTTCACTAAAGTACAATCACCGACCTAACTCTTGCCGTTTTTCTTTTTCCATTATAATTTTTTTCGCATCTTTGTCTAAATGTACGGTACATATAGTGCGACATAATTTACACGTGGAAATGTAAATTCCCGTTCGTCTATTCCATTCGCAAGTATTGTTATTAAACTTCAAACTAGTTCGTATCGGGTTTAAATTTAAAAAAAGGATTGAGTTGGCACAAGTTAATGACGTTTGTGTGAAAAAACATGATAAGTCAAACGAGACAACACATATTTTAATTTATGTCCTCCAGATAAGGAATATGCGCATGGAACAATGCATTGTTTATAAAATGAGTTCACCGATTTTGACTTTATAGTAAAAGAAAAATTAGAAAAACATTCAATCAAAATTTACTACTAGAAATTAACCGATACAAAATGAAACGAAACACATTTCAACGTCACTTCAAGGATGTCTTTTTCTCTATACACTGTGAAACGCTATTAGCGTTAATAATGCTAAATAGGCGCCCCCAAATTTTGAGTCTCGAACCAAAAATAAAACTCTAAATAAATGATAACTCTATTTTTTTATGTCAATGTAAGTTTTGTTTAATAAGCCTTAATTACTCCAATTACGACCGTTTTTAAATAGGGTAATGTACGAAATTTGTCAGTCCTTACTAAAACCATTATCATTCCTTACTAATACAGGTCATTATTTTTTTACAAAAATACATATTAAGTGTCAAATAAAGGCGTCGACATGAGAAATTGAGTGCGCCACCATGTAAAAGCGCTCTCATATTTGATTCTCGGTCATAAAGACGAGGGAAAAACGAGGGACAACCGCTAGAACTTGTTCTCACATGTTCAAGCGTCGAACATGTGAACACAAATTATCATGGCTACAATATGGGGATGTGTATCCAAGTAAGTATTATGTGTACAAATAAACGCTAATGTTTGTTGGCTTTGAGCCCAAAATAGAGTTATTACATAGGTAGCAAGTGACATTGCGCCAACTTCATCCTCGACTTTAGGACCTCCAATATTCCTTCTAGATTCTACCCTTCTACCGCCCTTTACCATAGAGATGATTAATATTCATGACATCCATTCATATTGTGAGGTTCCATTTAATGTCCAATGCTAATGGACACTCTTGAGGACCTACCTTTATCTTCTATATTTTTAAGATTTTTAAATACATATTCATAAGTGGTATCAACTCTCACATTTAAAATTTGTTTTATATGGAGTAAATTCTTTGGTGATGCATTTAACAATCCAATCATTTTATCTTTATCCATGATTACTCTACCATTATTGAGTAAAGTTTCCATAATTTATATTTTATCTCTTCAAGTCTTATATCTATAGACTCATTTCAAATTGATTTTAAAGGGCTTTCCAACACTCATGGGCCCATCCAAAGGTGAGCAACCGATTGTGAGCCGAATGAGTACACTGTTTCATTAGGCCAACAATTGCCGCCAAGTACTTTCATTTCCAAGTTTTAGGAGCATTACGGTCAAAATCTAAGGGCCTCTCCTCTCTAAACACCACTATCCATAGGCGGCGTAACACCAATTGAGTTTTAATATATTTTTTCTAAGATGCATAATTGCTCCCATTCAACATAACAGATTTCCCGGGCATAGAACATATATATTTTTTTGGGTCTCCTTCATCAACGATAAAAATTTCCTCTTTCCAAAATTCTATTTTCTCGCATCTTCATCATACTCTCAGTCGACATCACCACCGTTGGGATTGAGATTCGGATTGCCTAAGTTTAGTTTCAAGATCCTCCAATCAATTTTCGGAAGTCGTTGATTCATAAGGCTAAGGAGATCATCAAAAATTCAGGTTAACCGCTTCTCAGAGACAACGATCCCTCCAGATGAGGTTCCACAAAGCCGAAACTAGCTTCAGTTTTTTTTTTTGGAGGATCTCATGGGTCAGCCCAAGTTTCCAAGGGAGGAAAGGACGAGGAGGGCGTGAAAGGGGAAGACATGTTTTTGTTTCCCCCCCCAATCATAAACACACTCGCCACTTCTACACAAAGCTTGAGCACTTATATTGCACCGATACCACTTGATAGGATCGTAAGCAAAAACCAACAATAATTAACATAGCGGAGGCATGAAAATCAAGAGAAAAGAGAGTTGGAATATTTGAGTCCAATAAAAGACTTATATTTAACCGAAGGATTTTCCCCCCAAACACAATTTGATCGATCAAGATAAATTTCTCAATCGTACTCATTCTCTAAGTACCCCACTATCACTACAAGAAAACAGTACGCTTGAAAATAATGTTAAGAAAACTTCACGAAAGAATGATGACCACGAGCACGTCAAAGTGCGCAGGCTATAGCCTGCCACCCTAAGCTACCTTGAGTTACTTCACGATGTCAACTTCACTTTTTTGAAAAACGACAAACGCAAAAGGATCAAAATTTAAGATGCCCGAATCCGACATTTTTTTTTTTTTTTTAATATGAACACCTGAAATCCGGTCGGGTTATTGCACGCTCCTAGAATGTTTCCCGGTACCCGATACCCGTTTATGAAAAAATACTCGATTTCTCTCTATTACCCATACCCGCCCGAACTTGAATAAGTACAAAATTACACTGCCCATCGTTGTTAGTGTTGAAGTTTTATAAATGTTAATGCAAAATTAAAATTAATAGTACTAATTTAACGCAAGGAGACGTGGCAGGTTGTAGTTCACGTCTTTTAATATTGTTGTTAACTCTATTTTGTGATTTTTGGCTAGAAATAGTAGCGACCGAATTAGTGTTATTAACTCTAATATCAATGAGCGGTGTGTTGTTATGTCTCCTTTGCCAAAAAACAGTTCGTGTACCTCGTCTTTTTGCGATTTTGTCTTTTTGCGATCTCAATTGATGAATAATTTTCTTCTTCTACAGTCTCCTCCCTCACAAAATTCTTGTCCTAGTTTTGCGTTTAACTTTTACATAAATGTTTATTATCTCGCAAATCTGAATTTTTCGCTACATTTTTTTGACTTTTTTTCTTTTGCGACCACTATACTATGTTGTGAATCATGCCAAAAAGGTAAAGTATTTATTATGTATGCTCTAAAAAAAATATCTCAGTTTTCCACATGGAAAATCAATCAGCAAAAAACTCATTTTGATAGGCAAAAAAAGCAAAAAATCTTGTGTAACAAAAAATATAGAAATAATAAATCCCAAAAAAAAAACCCTCGTCCTATTTTCCGCTCTATAATACAAATTTCCAAGCTCAAATTTAAGAGTTACATAAAATCTATAAATCTATATTTGGTATAAATACCATGCGTTTTTGATATAAGTATTTCGGTTTAAAAAAAAAGATTAACGCTGCAAAATTTTCAAGCTACAACAATGTTTCAAAGAAAAAAAAAACAAATATAAATAATAGTAAAAAAATCATAATAGTTAAAAAAAAAAAAAAAACAAAACAAAACAAAAAACTATGCTTCTAAAAGATTTTGTCTAAATCTAATATACAAAATATCACTAATAATTGAAGCCGCTAGTGAGCTCCTCTTTCTCTTGTGATTGTGTTCCTGTTATCCGCAAAATTGCATTCGAACATAGAGTTAGAAGGCGGAATAGCTAGAACAGAGCTAGTGACACAAGCTAGAATAAGAAATCCTCCATCTTTCACATGAACACTTGATTTTTTTTACACCATTCGAGTATGTTAAAATTCAAACTTTCGTCGCTGGTCAATTTTAAAACAAATTATCGTTTCAATTCATCATTAACGAGCATTTTGTAGTCGGTGGTAATAAGTATCTCCTCTTTGTCATCGCTCTCACCAAAATAATTGTGGAAATCGACCATTATTTTCAATGTTTTTGTTATTTTGTTATATGCTGAGGACAACTGAAGCCAATGTCATCACCAAGGGCGTTTGCAAGTTCTTGAATTTTGATCCTTTTGCTTCCAATTTCGGTTTTCGATAACCCAACTTTTTCAAGCCTATGTTTTTGTCAAGAATCAAAAAGAATCGCGACGGTATAAAACTCATGTAAATCTCACTTTGGTAGTGCAAATTTAATGACAAGTTTTTTCAACTTTTGCAAGTTTGGGGATTCGGTGGGGCATTCATTTTCACCATCACTGTAAGATGTTTTTGTTATCTTACAATGGTTATGGATAGGCGATAGTTTAAACACAACCAATTGTAAAGTTGGTTCTTTGGATTTTTCCAGCGTTACGGTCGTTCCTTCAAATCTTTTCAAAAATTGTATAAGTTCAGTAAGATGAGTCTTATCGATACAAACAAAAAGTAAAAAAATGTTTTTTGCTTGTGTAACCGATCCTATCTCATCGAATACATCGTAAACACTCTCAAGCAGTCGGAGCAAGAATGCCGGCGCGTTGCGTTTTTGGTTTTAAAGTGTTTTCCAAAAGATTTTGTAAATTGCTATGTTTTTGAAAACGTGACCAATGACTTACAAGTGTCAATTAAGTCAAACAAGTCACGGACTTCGACATCGTTTTGTACTTTTTAGAAGTCCCACTCGTGTTCAAGATCGTTGTCACAATCTTAGCAATTTGATAGTCCGTGCAAGGTATCCGAGTAAACATACTCGGTATACCTTCAACCGCACACATGTTAGAGCCACTATCGTTTACAACAACGCAACGATTTCCAAAACATCAAAATCGGACATTTCTAATTCGGTCAAACAATTTTTGAAATTCATTAAAATGTTTTCAGCGGTATGGTTTTTCATCAGAAAAGGATCAACTTGAAGCTTGTATGCATGAAGTTTAAATTATTTGTCGATAAAATGAGTATTTGAGGTTCTTTCTATTGTGTCGGTCCACAAATTGGTCGTTAATGCGACAAAAATATTGCAATTAATATTTTCTCACAGTTCTGGTTTGATCAAACTGAATATCTTTGGCGAAAGATATAATGTAGTTTTTAACGTTGTTCAAAGACGGGAGTAGTTGGTAGATGTCAACACTTTGTTGGACGAAACACCAACATCCTACAATGCTTAATAAAATTCTTGAAAACCTAGTCAAAAAATAAAACAAACAATAAGAAAATATAGTACAATTACTAACCATGATCCATAAAAAAGGTTTATACCAAGACCGAATATTTTTTGGATAGACAAATCAAAACCAGCAGCATGAGAAACAAATAATGATAAAAAAACAAAAGAAGTGTACGAATATAAGTTATTGATAAGAAAATAGTGATGAAGCTCAAATGTATAAATCTATTAACAAAACAAGTTAGTTAAAGTTTAGTCATATTTAAGTTAAAAGTTAGTCAGATTTAAGTTAAAGTTCAGTTAAAGTTCAATTAAAAGTGAAGTTAAATTGAAATTAAAGATCAGTTAAATTTTTGTTAAGAGTAAAGTGAAAGTCCATTTAAAGTTAAGTTGAATTTCAATTGCAGATCAGTTAAAGTTCAGTAAAAAAAAAGTTAAAGGTTAAGTAAGAATCATGTTAACGATAAATTTTGTAGAGGCATTCTATTCATCTACTTCATATGTTGTTCTAGCTCACCAGTTTAACACACATTGCATATATAGACTTAAAGACCATAAAAGAGCTCATTCACCAACACTTGAATCCTATATACATGAAACAATGCGTTCAAAAATACAGAGTGGAAAGAGATGTATAGGGGCTGATAATGTTTACCTCGGTGACTGAATCCTTTTTTGCCTTAGCGAAAAAAAATCTCCCTACCGAGTTTTTTGCAATGGGATCTTTCTTCTCCCTGAGAATTGCAGCTGCCTTATGCATTAGCTCAACTCTCTCCCGCAGAGGAGACTTGCCCATCGCTTTTGAGCAACTTTTGGCACTGTCAAACATCTTATTCACTTCTTTTTGTGTGAAAACTGCGAGACAAATCCAAAAATGCTCTGTTAACTTGAGATAAAAATAAGGAGATGTGTGAAGGCATTCCTGACATGAGAAAACAGCATAGCCATTACAATCTGTTTATAGCCTTATAATGCTCTATAATGTATTTCCTTCAATAGGTAAAATGTAAAATCTAGCTATATCAAAAAGTGAGCACAAGAAAAGTTCAGGAGAACCAAAGTTCAAACGTATTCCAATAGATAAAAAATTGTATCCAATGAGCTCATGACATATAAATATTATCTTCCACCTTCGTAAGGTGGAAATCACAGTTGAAGGTTGGCTTAAAAGTCAGCAAGCCAGAAAATGATTGGTATGACATGTTTTGCATCGGTGATATCCGGATAAGAAATAGAAACCGGTTTGAAACTATGATTGCAACAAGACTTATGGCATGTCTCATCTCTCTACGTTTTTTCTCTTTCCTACTAACATTAGCTCATGAAAGGTAAAACATGTGGAGTAATGAATTTGAAAAAAATAAAATAAAAATATCATTAGTAGCTCAACAGTATCAGCAGCTTAAGTTTAGATCTTTGGATTAATCTTTGTACTAAAAGTCCAAACTCATAGTAAACTTGAGTCGAAAAGAACAGGCAATCAAAAAGAAAGTAACTCACGCAGTTTTAAGTGACGAGGCAGTTCTGAAAGTGTTAAGAATTGTCCAAATAAGGGTGTTGTTTTTGACGTCGAAAGTTGTCAAGTTTTGTAGGGAACCTAAACTGGAGGTATATGACAAAAAAACCAGATTGGACGAGACATCTTTTGAGGATTCGATAAAACTGGGTTGTATAGGGGGATAAAACGGCATGAAAAAACACTTAACTATGAATCTCAACTACAATGAAGACCAAATAATGACTAAAATGAAATAACAACGAATACACTATTTTTGTTAGGCCTACAGACATATAGTAGGTGCTTTAATCAGCTAATCAGCCCAGAACCAGAAAAGACCATACTATTTTAGCACCTTAATGGCATTCATGGTATAAATACCTTATTCTAACAAGTAAAAACAAAAATATTCCTAAAAACACTGCTATAGTAAATCACAATACTGAAGCTTAAAAGTGAAACTTAGTTATAAAACTTGAAAATAATGCTAAATTGCTATCACCGTGCATTCATCAAAAGGACGAAAAGTTGAAAAACATTGTTGTAAGAATCCAAAACTGACCTCTGTCAACATAACTAAGAAAACGTAAGCCAAAAGCTAGATGTAAACTTAAACCAAAAACTAAGAAAATAACAGATTATGAATTACATCTGCCTTTCTGTATAAGGCATACACGTCAGCGACATGTTCAGCGACAACCAATAAATCTCCCTTATCTTGAGAGTCGATATGGGAAAGCTCTTTTTAGATATTTGAAATCACTTTTTCCAAATCGATCATTTCTACATCGAATCGTCCAGCTGCTTCCTGAAATTCAACATTTTCCAGTTAAAAAAGTTTCAGTAGAAAATATTTTTAAGCGACAAAAAATTTATAACAACTGCATCTAGAGCAACCGCTTCGATACATCTTTCTCCAAATCCACATAAAAAGACAAAAAAATAAAAGCTTGCATTTCTTATTTTGACTAAAACAAGATTATTTTAAATAAGTTATATCTCAGATAAGTTATTTACCTCGATGACATAAAAAAATGTCATTATTAGCCGAAAAATTAGTAGACTAAGGGTGGCGTTCCATCAAACAAAAAATGGGGTAGTTTAGAGAAATCCGTGCCTATTCGTACTAATCAATACCAAATATTTTGTTTTTATACGCGAATAACTTTACAAAGAATCTTGCCAATACACTCCAAAGGTTCGGGAAGTATCAATGACCATCGGATATTCTTTCGCGAGGCATTCGCTTCAATTTTTTCTGTAGCTGACAACCCGCTACAGAACAAAAATTCGCGACACTTTAGACGATTAAGCTATGTGTCACAATCGACTACCAACGAAATTTCCAAAATTTGCACATGATATGTACCTTTCAAAATGCAACCGAAAAAAAAAAGTAATCTCGTAACGCTCTTTCGTCACACTATTTCCGGCAAAAGATCTTCGTCATGTTCTAAAAAATGAACCTTTAAAAATGAGCTGGCGTAGCAGAATGGTGTTTCCGAAAAGTACAAAAGTTTTGTCTTAAGATGACTAAGTACGCAGGTAAATGGTACGCAAATGAAGATTTGAAGTTATGGTAGGTGTGAAATTCTTTAAGGATATCAATATAAGATCGTTGCTTTCGTGTTGCCACTCCATTTAAAACATTTGGTTTATTGGCTCTACGTGATGGAACATAATCAAACGGTGGGGTTCCATGAGGCAAAATGTGAGGTTGTTTACTAGAAAACGTACCTTTTTGTACTACGCTGTACCAATTTTTTTCTTTTTTTCATAAAACATGTTAACTAGAGATTCAGCAAGATTATCCAAACTTTTGGGCAAAAATTTTGACCGTTCGATTTTGAGTTTTGAAGCAAGCGCTCCTTTGTCCAATGTTTGGATAGTCTCCTCAACTATCTCCACAAGTAGACTTGGCACAATGCCGAGTTCATTAGTACACTAGAAACAAAAGATATAATCCATGGTGGATGAGCGATTAAAACCTAACATTTGGCAAAGGTCATGTGCCATCATACAGGGTGTACTCAAATCTACCACAAACGACGAAAAAATCTTTGCCTGATGATATCCTCTAAAGCTTCTTTTCCTTCGCGGAAAGGACTTTGATTTTAAAACATAATAGCATTATTTTTATGGTGATAAGTACGCACGAACAAAGGTTAAAATTTAATACAGTAACAAATCTTAAATTTCGCTTGTCCGTACGGATACGCCGTTCGTATATTGTGCTTTTCAAATCTTTCAATATTCCCGACCGTCTAAAAAGGAACTTTAGTGGTTCTAATTGAAATGAAGCACGTAGGTGATAGGTGCCTTGCTGGACGACCTGATGGATAAGGGTGATGGATAAGGGTGAACCTCCATCAGGCGACAAGTGAGGTTGTTTACCAGAAATATTGCATTTCTATACAAGGCCATATGATTATTTTTCAATTTTTTTTTAAACATGATTCCATGAGATTCGATAAGATTCTCTAAACTTTTGGGTAACAAAGTCGACAGTCCGATTTTGTGTTTTCGAAGCACGCGGTCATTCTATATTGTGTGTGGCTAGTCTCCTCCATTGTTTTCAAGGAGGAGACTAGCTACAGACAAGACATATAAAATTTGTACACGTAGAAAACCACAAAAAAATGTCAGTTGAAGAATGTCTCGTGATGCCTCCTTGACCATCCATTTTCATCCAAAATTTGCAGCGCCTATTTTTCTCAAATTTCAACGATATAATACAAACGAAAAAAAGTGCAAAATAAAATTGTCAAATTGATGTACAAACCAGATGGGCAGATGATAGCCGATATGATGACTAAATCTGCCCCGTTGCCTAAACTCATTTATCGCATAAAAGAAAGTGGACTAGAACTCAAAAGTGGTTAGGAATAAAAAGAGTGTTGAAAAAGAGTGTTTAAAAAGAGTGTTGAAAATAAGAGAAATATAATTCCTATCTTACTTGTAGTTCTTTGGGTTGAGTCAGGATATAAGCTGCACAGGAAAGGAAGCCATGGCTGTCCAAGGCAGCTAGAGCTAAGGGAGAGAGGGATAAATTGGATCACACTAAAAAGGTTGACTCAATATGGATTTGATCTTAAGATTAGCTAGTCGTATGCCTTATCCACTAAATCTAAAAGAGTGGTTACGGATAGTGGGTTCAATACATTAATAAATTTGTACCGTCTATATTATTCCATTTAACGGAATAACACAAAATTGGTGCACATGAAACACAAATACGGCACAGTGAAAAACCGGAATGGTTCGTTTGACGTCTTACGCCCAAAGAGCCACAAAATGACACGTGACAATATCTCATTGGACGTCAAAGAAGGAGGAGACAAAACCATGGCGTTAGATATGGATGGTACCACCTCTTTAGTGGTGTCGTACAGCTGTCGTACATCCACCGTACAAATTTTTGTGGCAGCTAGTTTATTATGTACAGTACTTCTACAGTCCTCCGATTGGTGAAGGACGTAGTGGATAGGCTTTGTGAGTAGGCTAGTCTAGGACTTAGTCATTTTAGGATTTTTTGAAGCCCTCTCTCCTAAAGGCCTTCTATATAAATCTGTTGTCTTTGAACAGCGATTACTCATTGCTCAGGGGAGAAAATTCAGATATTATTTTTGTGTTCAACTCAAGAGAGTCTTCTCCTTACAATGGTGAGGCTGGTCGAAGTTTTTGCCTACCAGGGTGGCAGATATTCCTTGATGAACGATAGTGGGTCAGGGTTATCCTAGGGCTTTCTTTGAGCTACTAATTTTGTGTGATGAAGAAGTCAATAAAGTTTCACTAACCATTCTGACATTTTCGTACACTTTTATAAATCTCAAGTTTCTTCCACCCGTACAAATTTTATCGAATACCTCGTACAAGTCACTTTTTACCTCCGTAGGTACAAATATGTGGTCATACCTTGCTGTCAAATATTCTATAACGATTCACACAATCATAATTGTTTCTTACATGGAGCTAACTAACATTTGCCACTAAAAAAAAAGTCGATTACTAACTCGACATAATGGAACGAAGGCTTCAATAAACATGTTTTTTACGTTTACTGACACCGACTAATGGAACCACGGGCTAAGGGGGTGTTCCAATGTATTTAAGTATCGACTTTTATTTGTTGTTTGTCCCTAAAATTCAAGGAACTTTGAGAAAAAATTCAGCCGTACGAGAAAAGTATTTCTACCAAAGTGTAGTGAACGTCATTTCTATCGCTTGAATGTACTGCATATTTGTCGCCATGTGAACGCATTTTGGCATTTTCCTCTTCTCGACCCTCAGGCAAGAGAATCGAGCCCATCAAAGAACTTCATCCAAAATCACCTCGAGTGTGTGTTTTTAGTTAAAATACCACCTAAACAGCGATGAAAAACAATCCACACATGTGCCACGCGAGTTGGAAAAATTTGGCCAAGGAATAGTACTCGCTATTTTTCTTTGTGCCCATCTCGGGCATGTACGGAAAAAAATTTGCAGGGGTCTCAAACCTCCACTTCTATTCATGAGTCCTTTAAATAATTTTCCGTCAGTGTCGCCTCTCTTCTCTCCCTCTCACATTATTGCGTTTATCTCACACTTTTTAGAATGAGAAACGACAATATTGGTATAAAATGAAAGATTTTTGAAAACCATTTTTTTTGTCAATTTTTAGGTTTTATTTCATGGCAAGTCAAGTGAGAAAAGAAGATAAAAGGAAATTGGGAAACCATGGCGGAAAGTTTTTGAATCAGTGACTTGGAAGTTGTCACAAGTGAGCGTGATGTCACAATGTCACCATACCCTAAACATCTACAATTTCTAGTGTTGTATATCCGTAAAAAACTTATCGCGATAACAACGATACTGATAGTTATCGGTTATCGAATGGTTAGAGGTTCCGATATATCGGTTTGAGACCAACAAATTCCATATCGGCGATAACTTAAAAATTATATACAGTATGTATACAATAGTACTTTAGAGCATACTGTATTATTTTATTGACTTTACATAGCGTGGCATGCCACGTATAAAAATCTGTTCCGTTCGCGTTAAACTTATATTTGATGCGGATAGCGCAGCACATAAACGTTGGCCCGTTAACTGAACATAAATTTTACGGCACCATACGAAATTATACTAGAAAACTGGTGAACATGGAACTGGAAAAGGACGGCGGACACAAAATACAACGTCGCAAAACAACATTCTGCGCGCCATCGGAATCGAACGGACGACTTGGAATGAGAAAACACGAGCGGATGGGGCAAGCGTGAGTGCCGACATCCTGGAATGGCTCTTTTGGCAGCTTATGCCAAAAAAGCCGAAAGATTGACGCGTGGCAGGTCCCAAGTGGATCTCAAGCAATAAAGGGACAAAGCCATGGCATCGGATGTGAAAGGTACATCGTTTGTACTAGATCCGTATCAAAGCCGTAATGATCTCATGGCGGCTATTGTACTTTCTATGCTTGTACACGTCCGGGGAATAAGACGTACAATTTAGTGTACTTGCCGTACATTTATATGTACGGCCCGTACAATTATCACTGATAGTTGTAGTTATCGACATTATCGCCGATAAGTACCCGATTTTATCGGCTACTTATCGGTGATAAGGCCGATGTCGATATATCGTACCAATACATCGATTATTGGATACCCGAAAAAAGGCCTATATCGGTTATCAGCAGATCCTTACCGATACACAACATTAACAATTTCACAAAAATCTACACGTTTGCAACTATCGTTGTTTTGTTGGCGTCACTAATCGTCAAAGTTTCGTAATCGTCGTCAATCGTCACAAGTTGTACCCACATCTACAACCGTCACATTTCAAAGTTCTGATTTCATTTTCACACATTGGGACGCTCTTCGGCGAATCTTCACTACAGTCTAATTTTTTTTATCAAATTACCGATTACATGGGGACACCCTTAAATTAATAAGCAGTATGTGCTCTCACAAAGTAAAGTGAGAAAATGACTGCGCGCAGCTCAAGTAAAGTGAGAAAGTGACTGCACATAGCAACTTTTTTTACATGTTGGTTGGCGCAATTTTGTTACCGTCGACCTTGGTCGGCCTTGTGGATTGTAGTTTTTTAGGACGATCGACGGTTGTAAGCACGATACTTTTTTATCCGGTTGCTGCAATATTTCGAAAGTCAAAGTTGTTTGACGTATTGACAGTCAAGTCCAAACTCAATGGTACGTAACTTGCATTAATCTGTACTTAAAGTGTACAGTTTTTGACAAGCTGGCGCAAGTACCAATTTTTGACAAGCTAACGCAAGTACTTGCGCGCACCAAAAGCTGTTTTAGCGATTAACAATTCTCTAAATATTATTGCGAGCAAATTTGTCGATTAAGGGTAACATTCCATTAGACAAAAAGTGGGGTTCGTTACTGGACGTTGAACGTTTTCGTACAATGTTGTACAGAGCCGTACCATAATTTTGTTTTTTTCACACAAAACATCGTTACCGGAAAGCTGTTGGGAAGCTCTAATGATGTAGGCATAATTCTTGAACGTTGGATGTTTCACTTTTTGAGATCGGCGAAGCAATCGCGCACATCATCCAGTGGGCCCGAACTCTCCTCGCGAGGAGAGTTGGGGCCCGCTGGATGACTACCATTGGTACACGTGAAAAAACAAAAAAATATCTACTTTGAACAATCGATCACACGTGTGCACGTCTTGCAAGCCATGTGACGCCTGTCACTCTGGATACTCTAGATATATATTGCGATGGTTTATGTTGGTCTCGGTACGATATATCGAAGATCCTGCTCGATCGATATTCGATATATCGAATATCGAGATTATCGCGATATGAATTTACCCGATACCCAACACTACACCGTGAATCGCTATTAGCGTGTTGGTCGCTAATTGAGGTACCCTGTTTTTTTGGGCAAATTCTCAAATAGAATTAGACATTCTAAATGTTCCTACACGTTATTTGAGGTGTTCCATAAAATAGGATTCATGACTCTAATACAGTGCTACCGTAAATAGTGTGGTGTACGTTCTGTCAGAGACGTACTGTTTTGTACTTTTTCAAGTAGAAAAGTACAGAAAATGTATTCACGCTGTCAAGGAGTCGCGCTAACATGTAATTGCGTAAATATTTTCCGGCATTCGCGGATGTCAAAAAAACGCGACGGCGTATGATTTGAACAATTTCGTACATGCACATATTTTAGTGTGGAGATATTCTGCACCGAAAATTTTTACAAAGCAGTTTACAAATTAGAGTATACGAAAAATTAGAATAAAAATTATTTCCAAAAAAAACGACATTCCCAATTAGCGTAAATAACGCTAATTGTTTCATTACGCTATCTATTTCATTACGCTAATAGCGATTCACGGTGTAGTGAAAACGCTTCGAGATTTTCCATTTTAATCCTTCGAACGAGAAACTTCACTTTGGACGAGAAGGCTGACGTTTCGTATTTTCGTTTCATATGGTCGTCTTTTCTAATACAGTACACCGCGAATCGTTATTAGTGTCAAGGTTTTTTTCGCCACTTACAACATCTTTTTTACGTAAACACTTGTCGGATTTTCAATTTGAGACCGCCAATCGAAAGCTGAGAATGTTACCTTTCAATCGCAGCCGTCAGATCCACAATCCGACAAGTGTGTACGGAGAAAAGATGTTTTATAATAGCGAAAAAAACCTTGACACTAATAAGTAAGAACGATTCGCGGTGTACTAGTCTGTATCAACGAGTCGTAATGTTTTCTTGTGACTAAAAAACTTTAGGAGTCCTTTGTCGCAGTTTTTTCGCGTTTTTTCTTTTTTTGTGTACACGTATCTAAAACTCTCAACATTGCCCGGGTGTCCAGTACACCGCCAATCGCTATTAGCGTGTACGTTTGATTACCGTATACTATTATTTAGCGTGGTGTACGCTAATTGGGAATTTGGAATTTTTGGAAGAAATCGATTACTCTAATTAGGAATTAGGGCTTTTTTTAATTAGTGTGGATAATTCTATTTGAGAATAAAAAAAATAAAATCGGGACGGGATTAGCGTACACAACGCTAATAACGATTCGCGGTGTAGTTTACCAGTACCAAACTATGCGTTGACCAGATCACCTGATGAGAAGCGCCTGTTCAGTGCGTTCTTTCAAAAACTAACCGTTCGTGTTGATTGCTTTTGTAGTCGCCTGGGCCCCCTCTGTGCATTTCCCTTTTTAACTGCCCCCCTTACCCTTTTCGTCCTACCGTTCGTCCCACTGTCTTCGCTCTTCTTCTTTCTTTCCTCCCGCTCTGCCCCTCTGCCGTTGGCCCCATTTGCTTCGCTCACATTTCCGTTCTGGTAGCGAAAATGGTTAATGAAAACTTGCTAGTTCACCGGTGCCCTATTCTTTCACATGCCTTGAGGTGCTTGTTGGTAATTGAAGTTCTATTATCGTTTTCACCACCTGCACTTTCTTTCAGTCCGCCGCCTCCAGATGCAAAGACCAAACAATCCGAAGGTAGATAAGCATTACAGTAAACTTGCAAATTCACGTATCAATGGATAGATGAACACTGTGATGAATTTAAGAAGGTAGCAAGTGCATCTTTATCAAAACAGAAGTAAAAATTTGTATACTTAACCGCTTTTCTCTTTCGGTATCAAGTTTCACTACAGATTTCTGAATTCCTTGCTCTTGTTTGCGGTACTATATGCTAATGAAAATTTATTGTTCAGTTGAAACATGGCAGATTTTTACATCAAAACTGCGTATCGGTACAATGCAAATTCCCCGTGATCCGTGTGACTCAAATGGAACTGCCATCTTTGTACAGTGTGTGCTGTCACCTGAATTGGATTATCGTTTTGTGTACGAACTGTAAGTTAATCATGTCTATGTTGATGTTGAGGATACTCTTTAGAAGAAATAAGTTCCTGCTTGTTTGTTTTTTCTTTTTTTTGTGTGTTTCTGTTTCTATGTCTGTCTGTGAATTTTGGAGCCTTTGGAAAATTTAACGGGAATGAATGCCTTGTCTAACGTAGGAACCTGAGAGGTCCACAAGTCCAAGGAGAGCTAGGTGAGGAACTTGGAGATTTCGACGAATTGATGATCTTGTAAGTAAATAAATTCAAGATCTCTGACATTTCTTTGTTGAAGTTCATTAAGCTGTAAATCTGATTCCCTCTACAAGCCATGACTTATGCTAGCTTTTAGGCTTCAAAATAAAACTGTCTGTTTTTCCATTTGCAGAGAGATTAACGGTACTAGCTTAACTGGTCCCTTACCGAAAACTATCTCCAACCTCACCAAGCTGATCTCCTTGTAAGTCAATTTCTCTCAATCCATCCTCCTTTATCCCTTCCCCACCTCATCTTCTCCTTGCCCTTTTTACCTTTCCCCATTTCTATCCCCATCTACAGACCACCCCTTCTCCCCTTGTCCCTTCTTTCCCCCAATTTCTCCCTGTTTCCATCTCCCTGGCGACATTCTCTCTCTCCCTCCCTCACTCACCCTCGTCATCCTGAACATCCTTTTTTTTTCCCTCCCTTACTCATCATCCTCTTTCCCAACCCCCTCTCCCTCTTTCTCTTGCTCTTTCCCCTCGCCCTCTCCATATCTTTCTTCCCTCCTCTTTGATCTCCTTTCTCTATCACACTTCCTTTCTCTGTCTGTCGCTTTCTCCTCCCCGTTCCCCTCCCTTTCCCTCCGTGTCCCTCCTCATCTCTGTCCTTATCTCTCCCGCTACTTTCCCCCCTCTTTGTTCTCCATCTTTATCTCTCGCCCTCCGTTCTCCCCCTTTCCCCTCCCTGTCCGTCTTGGTCTTCCTCTCTCCCCGCCCTCACCGGCTGCACTTGGTGGTTACCCCTCCTTCCATTCCTCCCACACTCTCACATTGCGATGTTCTGGCCATCATGTAGCTGCATTCTCTTCTTCATTGTCACCGTTCACACAAGGCTACTGGAAGCGGCAGGGGCTTGTTGTCCATATTATGAACACTTTCCAATTCCTCTTATGGCATAATGTTGAGAACAGAGTGGACCTGTTTCAAGATGTCGTGTTGAAGTGTTCTCCCCTCTTGTCACTTATAGTGTTTTTTGATTCGTTACAATGGCTCTTTCAATTCGACGCATGGGGATTCAGGGGATTCATGCTATTTCTACCACCTTCTCTCTGATGTCATCGACTCAGTCTTTTCTTTGTTTTTGGATTTTGTTGCGCTAATGTAGGACTATAAGGGGCAATTCACTAGAGGGTCCATTACCAGACCTTTGCAGAATGCCTGACCTTGACTTGGTGTAAGTAGATTCCTTCTCCCTAAAATTTTCTGTTAATTTCTGAGATGCATGGCCGGTTGAGTCGTTGCAGATGGCTTTCAATCTGATTGAAGAATGAGTGTGATTATCTTGCTGTAATAGCTCAAGTGTATAGGTACTGGATGTTTCCTCTTCACTGACGGATTTTTACTGTACTTGTATATATATGTATATACACATATATATATATACATGCCTCGTGTGAAATATTTTTGCAGAATACTAAGCAACAATTTCTCTGGGACCCTAGACATGTTAACATGTCTTAACAGTTCCATGATGTAAGTTCTGAATCATTTTGACTAAAACATTATCAGTTCTTAGTTGCAAGCATCATGTTTTTCACATGAGGCGTTTGAACAAGAATGAAATTTCATGAGGTTGAAAGTTTAATTTTGAAGTATTGTGGGACTTGCAGAAGAGTTAGTGGAAATTTGCTTGAAGGTCACCTTCCAGATGCCCTCGGTAACCCTCTTAATATTGAGGTCCTGTAAGTACCTGCCCTTTGTGTGACATTTTATTTCTATTCATTCTATCTATTGGTTTACAATGGTTTCATGTTGTGAGCTGATCTGTATCTACACGGAATGTGAGTGTCTTTGCAGAAGTTTGGGGTCAAATAACTTGAGTGGATCTATTCCCGCGCGGTTTTTGGAAAAGCCAAAGCTTAGAATTTTGTAAGTTTCTCCAATTCTTAGCTTGTTCTGGAATGATAACATAACCTAGCAATAGTAGTCTGACCATGATGGTTGGGTTGTCAGAGACCTTGAAGATAATTCTCTTTCTGGTGAACTTCCAGAAGCCTTCAACATTTCATCACTTTTTGCATTGTAAGTAATTTCTTCTATTTACACTGTGGAATTCAGCTTAGCTTTGAAGGAAATATTTACAATTATGTGTATCCCAACGAATCTCTGACAGCAAGCATAAGCAGGAACATTCGCAACAATCAAATTGAAGGGAAGATTCCATTAACAATTGCAAACTCGTCAATGCTTCAATCAATGTAAGTTCTATGCATCGTATCGTCTACTTTATTAGTCACCTGTCTGATTGGGATACTGAAAGCATGTTCGAAGTTTGTTTCTCGTTAGTACACTGTATCTTCCTTGCGTAGAGGTCTTTTCTCGATGGCCATTTGAATGTAACCGTCTGACCATATCATTGAAGCGGTGCTCCTCAGAGACTTGTCCGACAACAAGTTAACCGGCGAAATTCCTTCCATCTATGAAAAGGCGATACATAACAACTTATTCGTGAGTTTGTAAGAACTCTCCTCCTTGTTGGAGCTAGCACCTTTATTACTTGATTGTGTCTGAGAGCTTTTGTGACGGATTTTATGTCTAAGATAACATTGAACGTTGGTTGTCCATTTCGCTCCTCAGGAATTTGTCGCATAACTTTCTAACAGGAGGAATTCCTGACGTCCTACTCAGATATTGCAGTTCATATCTCGGGGAAGTTGATCTGTAAGCATACAAAGAACTAAACCAGCGACTTTCCTGTGCGTGCCCAATTGTCATCGTATTCCATGTGTTTCGAGTACCATAACTTCACTGGGTACTTTCATGTTGCAGAGACTTGTCATACAACAACCTTTCTGGACAGGTCACCACGTACACATTTGACCTTAAAAAGTTTGTCAGGTATGTACCCTGACCATTACCACAACGGAAAACATTTGAAGTTCAAGATTTTCCTGTTTGAATTATAGCTAATTTGCGTTTGGTTTGCAGCTTTAAGGGCAATCCGGGTCTCTGCGGAATAATGGACCAGATAGGACAGTTGCCTATCTGCGGTTCGCCTCCACCGAGTCCAGTAGTTGTATTTGCCCCGCCTCCTATTCTACTCTCTGCGCACAAACTCAGCAACGGAGTTGTTGTTTCCATAACGATAGCAGTTTTGACGGTGACGATTTTTGTTTTGACAATCATAATTCGAGCATGGAAAAATTCTCCAAAAAAGATTGGACTATTTCCGGAGGACGTAGAAACGATAGATGCGGAATTCAGTAAGTTGACCAACCTTCTATGTGATTTTTTTTTATGATGTCTTTATTATTGGGGTTGCTAATTCAAATTGTTTTGTTTTAATGGTATGTGCAGCTTATGCCGGCACTGGATCTGATGGCTTGATAAAATTTACTTTTGAGGAAATTTTCGAAGCATCTTGTGGGTTCAACTATGATCTTCTCCTTGGCAGTGGCGGCTTTGGACATGTGTACAAAGGAACTCTAAGGGATGGCCGGAAAGTCGCTATCAAGATTTTGAATAAAGCTGGCAATCACACACAAGGAGAGCAAGAGTATGCAGCTGAAGTTGAAGCTATTGGCCACATCCATCATCGTCACCTTGTTTCTCTCGTAGGTTTTTGTTCAGAGGGCGAAAACCGCGCCATTGTTTATGAATTCATGGAAAATGGAAATCTCGCGACACATCTGCATGGTCAGTTTGAGAATTCAACACCTTCTGGCATATATCTTTTTCTTTTGTTCCTTGCGCACATCTAAATAGAGGGTGGATGATGTCATTAAATATTTGTTTTTAGATGACCAGGAAATGGAAAGGAGGCCATCACATGGACCAGGCGCATGAAGATTGCATGTGGAACAGCCAGGGGAATTACATATCCTTTTCTTCTTTGATGCAGTATTTTGTATCTTGTTGGTAGCTTGCAAGGTGGTTTGTCATGCG
Organism: Zygnema cylindricum; assembly: GCA_037447655.1. Lineage (NCBI taxonomy): Eukaryota > Viridiplantae > Streptophyta > Zygnematophyceae > Zygnematales > Zygnemataceae > Zygnema > Zygnema cylindricum. The sequence goes on along the minus strand of JBBHKE010001372.1, from coordinate 48,943 downwards.
CAATTTTCACCATCTCAATGTTTGATTTGTTATGTCCCCTTTCATGTTGGTTCAAAGTCTTAGAGAGTAACAGTTTACACGCTCGTTGTGTCCATTAATCCATCCGTGCAGCAGCTCATGTCTAGAGCCTCCCATATTTGTAATTGTGACCTTTTTCTTTGCAAATTTGTATATAATTGATAGGTTAAGGTTGATGTTGATGATTGCCCAGTTTCGCAGTGGTCTGTGCTATTCATTTATGCAAGCTGACTTGAGATTTTGGAGGTGACCTTAACATGTTTGCACTTACCTCCATGAAGCTTGTGTACCAAGAATCATTCATCGTGATGTGAAACCAGCAAATGTTCTGCTCAATGACCAATTTGAAGCAAAAGTTGGCGATTTTGGCCTCGCAAAAATTATGCCCAAAGGGGTTGCAGCAGTGACAACAAGGGTAATGAATTTTTCTTTAAGCAAACGTTAAGTACCTGTTTTCTTTGACGAGGCAAGGATCTAACTGACTTCTTTTGTGGATGGGTAGGTTCTGGGTACCTGGGGATATGTCGCACCAGAATATGCCATCATGGAGAAGGTTGATGAAAAGGTTGACGTTTACAGCTATGGCATGGTTTTACTCGAGTTGATCACTGGCAAGCCACCATTCGGCAACTCAGACCTTTTGGCTTGGGTATGTAGGCAATGCAATCTATCTGTATGAAGTGTTGTACAATATGCTTGTCACAGGTTGAATATGTAATTTATGAAAGTGAAGGGTGATTTGCGTCAACTTTGTGTTATGCAGGTGACAAGCTTGAATTCTATCGGTGCGATCTCGGACATCGCTGATGCCAAACTCAATGGCGACTTTCATGTAGCAGAACTGCAAAATCTTCTGAACATTGCGATTGCCTGTTTGCAAATGAATCCCCACGCAAGGCCATCTATGGGGCAGATTGTTCGTGCATTGGAGGGACACATGCCATTTTAGATTCCGATCACTTGAACTTGAGTTGTGGAATCATGTTTTTTGTTCATTGTGGCATGTGCCAGTAGTCTCAGTGGTACGGTAGAGTATTTGTGTAAAAAAACTATGTATGCAGTTCCTTTTGTGAATTAAATATAGTCTTTCATGCCGATCCATACAATTTAACAATGTTGTGATCTTTTATTTGGTTGTAAGGTGATATGTTTTATTATTTTTTCAAGTCTGCACCTTGTCAACCTCTTCCTGCGTGGTTTCCTGCATAGTAAATTTGAGTGTAGTGAATGCAGATTAGTCCTATCATATCTCCATACCTTTGTATTACCAGTTTTATGGACATCATCCATTTCTTTTCTAAAAGAACTAACACAAGTGGTTTATGAAGGTGATGAGTTTAATCTTGACATAAAATGTTTTCTCAATCAATGAATGAATACGCAACTGAGCATGGAAGGGGAAATTTGAACACGCTTCCACACAAGCTTTTTATCTTGTGATGAAAAAAAAGAAAAATCAAGGGAAAGAAAAATAGTAGGCAAAATGATAGAAGAGAAAAAACTGACATTTTTGAGATGGATGCCTGGTTAAATGCTTGCATTCGGAGATGAAAATGTATCTGCCAGCAGGGAATTTAGTAGCATAAAATAATTTCTTGAATTAAACATTTATCACCTGTTGACATGTCATTGCAAATATCTTGCTCGAATGCCTGCAGAAGGTAAATGATTTTAAAGATTTTGAAGTTGGTCAAAAAATAAAATGTAAATACATGCTTTGTGACGACCAATTCTTAGTAAATGTAAATACATGCTTTGTGCCGACCAATCCTTTTCGGAAGCTTCTACTGGAGGTAAAAATACACAAGAATGATCAAGAAAAGCATTAATGGAATACAAAAAAATGACTTCAGGGTAATTTAGTTACTTTGTTTGTTTAGAATTACCCGAAATCCGATGTGCTGTTGAAAAGCTCTTCCAAATATACTTGACAAACCCCACTTAACTTTCCTTTTTTTCCCAATGTTCCAAATCCGACGTGCATATATAACCAACATACAGATGTAACTGTCGTCGGCGTGAAGCTGATATAAAATCGATTTCTGAAAATATGCCGGTATAAGGATAATTCAAAATTAGGACCGAGAGAGGGAGGGAAGGAGAAAGGGAGGAAGTGAGGAGAGGAGAAAAGGGAGAGGTGAGAGGGCTGGGGGGAGAGACGAGAGAAGACAGGGAGCTTGGTGGGGAAGAAAGAAGGGTTGTGGATGGGGAGAAGGGGTGCATGGGGGGGGAGGGAGGAATATTTGAGTAGGATTGACGGAGGTGGAGAGATAAACAGCAGCGGGAAAAGAGGGCAGGGGATTAGGAGAGGGGAGGATAGCTAGTCTCTCACTTTCTCTCTCACTCTCTGTGACTCTCCCTCTCACTCTCCCTCTCCATCTCCCTCTCCATCTCCCTCTCCATCTCCCTCTCCCACTCCTTCTCCCAAGGGAGGGGGAGGGGGAGGGGGAGGGGGAGGGGGAGGGGGAGGGGGAGGGGGAGGGGGAGGGGGAGGGGAGGGAGAGGGGGGGAGGGGGAGGGGGAGGGGGAGGGGGAGGGGGAGGGGGAGGGGGAGGGGGAGGAGGAGGGGGAGGGGGGGGAGGGGGAGGGGGGGGAGGGGGGGAGGGGGGGAGAGGGGGGAGGGGGGGGAGGGGAGGAGGGAGGGGGAGAGGGAGAGGAAGGGGGAGGGGAAGGGGGAGGGGGAGAGGGATGGGGACGGGGACGGTCAGAGGGACGGGGACGGTCAGAGGGAGAGGGAGAGGGAAGAGGGAGAGGGAGAAGAAGAGGGAGAGGGAGAGGGAGAGGGGGAGGGAGAGGGAGAGGGGGAGGGGGGAGGGAGAGGGGGAGGGGGAGGGGGAGGGGGGGGGAGAGGGGGGCGGGGGGGGGGAGAGGGGGAGGGGGAGGGGGAGGGGGAGGGGGAGGGGAAGGGGGAGGGGGAGGGGGAGGGGGGGGAGAGGGGGGAGGGGGGGGAGGGGGGGGAGGGGGGGGGATGGGGGGGAAGGGGAGAGAGGGGGAGAGGGAGATGGACGGGGAGAGGGAGAGGGAGGGGAAGGGGGAGGGGGAGAGGGAGGGGGAGAGGGAGGGGGAGAGGGAGGGGGAGAGGAAAGGGGAGGGGGAGGGGGAGAGGAAAAAGAAGAGAGAGTGGAAAAGGAGTGGGAGAGGGAGAGGGAGAGGGAAAGGGAGAATGAGAGGGAGAGGTAGAGGGAGAGGGAGAGGGATAGGGAGAGGGAGAGGGAGAGAGAGAGGGAGAGGGAGATGCAGAGGGAGGGGAAGAGGGAGAGGGATAGGGAGAGGGAGAGGGAGAGAGGAGAGGGAGAGGTAGAGGGAGAGGTAGAGGGAGAGGGAGAGGGATAGGGAGAGGGAGAGGGAGAGGAAGAGGGAGGGGGAGGGGGAGGGGAAGGGGGAGGGGGAAGGGGAGGGGGGGGGGTAGAGGGAGGGGGAGGGGGAGGGGGAGGGAGAGGGAGAGGGAGGGAAAGCGAAGGGGAGAGGGAGATGGAGATGGAGAGGGAGGGAAAGCGGAGGGGAGAGGGAGGGGGAGGGGTGTTGTTTTTGGAAACCTTTAGTCCTCTCTATATCTCGTGTGTGAGAAAGAGATTCCGAACTTAGTCATTTTTGTGTATAGGATGAATAATCATTGATAGGATTTAGTGTTGTATGTAACTCCAAAGGGAGCACACAGATTCGCTACACTCCATGTACACTTGTAGGTCCGTGAGGATGTCAAGATTGTTTGTTCCGGATGACAAAGTACAATTTCATTTGGGGACTAGATTTACACTTCGAAGTTCATCTTCGGTGATGAAAGAATGGATTTACACTTGGAAGTTCATCTTCGATGATGAAAGAATGGCGGGATTTTTTTTTTTATAAATTTTATGGTACCGGTCGCCCACATTAATTGTTGTACAGCGTAATCAACTATATGTTCACTTGTATTGTAGGACTTAGAATATTTTTGGAGTTAGGAATTCCTTTTATGGAAAAACTGCAAAGCAGTTTTTGTAGGTTTTTGAATTACAAGATCATTGTGATATTTAGGCATAACCTTGTGAAATTATGCATGTGGTGTCTTTGTTGTTTAATCTATATTGTGGAAAATTTGCACACCTAGGGTATATCTGCTTTGCTTGAAGCTTCATTGTGAAGTTGGTCTTTTGTGGATTTTCGTGAGAGTTTCCTCTTTGTATATTGAATATCATGGGAATTGCTGGTCCTTCTTCTTCTTCTGGGGCACCGGTTGTCTCAAGTCATAATTCACGGGCCCACCCTCACGGATCGCGGTGTTTAATGGGAAAAATTATATATATTGGGCAGATTTGACTAAGTCTTATGTGAAACAAGTAAAATTATATGATGTGGTTTCGAGTATTCTTCCGGATACGGATCCAGATTTTGAAAAGAAATGAGGATGCATTGTATGTTCTAAAATTAATCTTGTTAGAAGATCTGAAGATGACATATATATATATATATATATATATATATATATATATATATATATATATATATATATATATATCTCTACGGCCTCGAATTAAAGAAGGTTTTGAGGGAATCTTATGTCCTAACTAGTGAGCCAAATGAGGTTATAACTGCTGGCAAAATTTAGGACTATAAATATAACAGGGGTGGTATGAACTCATATTGTAATGGCTTGAAACTTCTATTGTCGGAAAATGCGAGTTGCGGGAGGGAGTTTTCCTCCCTATCATCAAGTTATGATTTTAATGAGATGGCTTCCTTCTGAATATAAAGGAGCCGCGGAACAGCTAAAGAGGTTGCAGAAAAGTAAATAGAATATAGTTATAACTCAAGCTTATATCTCAGAGGAAGAGGCCACTCAGATTGCCTTAAATGGTCAACAGTCAGCTTTAGCTTACATTGCTCAGGCATATAAGCCGGCTGGATTCTCCGTAAATTAGAGCTTTACCCCTCATCCGAATTATAGGCAATATGATAGGTGTGTCTATTGCTTTGGTCAAGGTCATGTTTTCCGGCAGTGTCCGACATTTATAAAAGCGTGTGATACAAGAATTTATCGTTTGGGAAAGAAAGTGCGATTGGAGGATTCACCATCAAAAGTGTCGATATCAAAACAACCGGTTAAAAATGCGGCGTTTTTTGCAACCGATAAGACTAACAAGACGAACCAACGGAGGAAAAGGACGACATGGTCAGATTTTTGCAATTGGACGATGATGAGTTCTTTGCACTTGCAAAGGATCTCATGGAGGGACCTCAAGAGAACAGGTGGATTATGGACTCCAAATGCTCTTCCCACATGTGCGGCAACCGGGCTTACTTCAAAACCCTTACTCCAAGACATTACATGATGTTTTCGATATTCCAAAGTTTAAGAAAAAAATGTTTTCCACTTTGGTGGCCGAAATGAAAGGTTTTGAAATTTTACAAAATAATGGGAAAAAGGTAGTAAGCAAAGATGGAAAGGAACTAGAGGCCCAAACTTGTTGTACCAGATGAACCTGGCTAATGAAATTTACTTTGCATACTCCAGTGTCCTTCCGGAAAATATTTTGTGGCATAAGAGGCTCGATCATGTTCATCATGAGAGGCTTGATAAAATGGTAAAACAAAATATGACAGATGGTGTTAAATTAGGACAAAAAGACTCTCATGTATGTGATGGGTGTGTTTTGGGAAAGCTTCATAAGCTGCCTCTACCTCAGACCGCGGATAACCGAGCGACGGATTTGCTGCAAATTATTCATTCGGATGTGTGGGCACTGTCAAAAGTCCCTTCACTCAATGGCTGCCGGTTTTTGATCACTTTTACCAATGATTTCTCAAGAAACAACGAGGTTTATATTATGAAAAAGAAGAGTGAAGTGCTCACTCACTTCAAGTATTTTCGGGTGTGGGCGGAAAAGGTTCATGGGAAACCGATCCTCTCCCTTCGGTCCGACAACGGAGGGGAATATATTTCTCATGCATTCTCGGACCATTTAAAAAAAAACGACATTTCTTGGCAATTTACAATTCCCTATTCTAGGGAGCAAAATGGAGTAGTAGAAAGACTCAAACGAACTCTAAGGGAAAGTGCAAAATCTATTTTGTTAGATAAAGGGATAGATTACAAATTTTGAGGTGAGGCCCTCTCTTGTGCTTCATATATTAGAAATAGAATAGAAACTCGCACTGTGGAAGCGAAAACACCATATGAAGTGTGGACCGGAAGAAAGCCTAATGTTAGTCACTTTTGGGTTTTTGGTAGTAAATGTTTTATTTTGGATAATCTTCCTATTTCCAAACTTAGTCCAAAATCGGTTCCCAAACTTTTTATGGGATATGATGATGAATCCGTAGGCTATAGAGTATATAATACAGATAGGAAAAATCTTCAAATTGCTAGGAATATTTAAGTTAAGGAAAAGAGTCAATCGGTGGATGTTTTTGGCATGACAGATTTTGAGAACTATACCAAAATCTAAGAAAAAGTAAATTTTGACAATGTTCCTTTTACCTCTTCCACCACCTCTTCCTCATCTGTCGGTAGCGAAACATCTCCTAATCATACTCTAGATACTCTGGCTGTTCCACTTGTCCAGGATAATCGACCTCCTCCTCCTCCTCCTCCTCCTACTTCTCGACGGCCACGTACGGATACAACAGTTCCTGTTGAAATTAGGAAATTTTCATACTCAGTAAACAGGGTTATGAGGAGAGTCTAAGGACTTGGAATAATTTTGGTCTAAGAAAACTATAAAACTTACATTATTTAGAATGTCATTAGCTTAAGTACTTTGAGTATATTATACTTCTGCAAGGACACGCGTCGGCAAAAGAACATCATACATGATTATGTAAAGGCATCGACGCACTTTCACACACGGCATACATCAAACAAATACATTTGAAAAATCGGACGGACGTAGACTTACCCGATTATCTGGGAAAATTGTGTCACTATATTTTACGTCAACCATTGATTTGAATTGGGTCAACGGACGCAATTCACTTGGGACTACAAAGTGACTCGTCACTTTGTACGAACTCAGGTGACATAGACCAATTGATCAACAGTCGGTTGGACGTTTGCATCTACTACTGACTAAGCACGTAGAACACTACTGTACGGGAGACTATCCGTATATCTGAAACACATTAATTTGTAGCGTAGCATATTAGAATTTAGTGTTTTTTTAGCTTTTAGTAGATACACTCTGTGAGTATAAAATTTAGGACTTAGCCAAAATTGTAATATCCAGTATTGAGATCTAACTCTCCAAATGACAGCTTTTGGGAAACTTCCAAGTGTTATATCTTATAGTTTACTAAGTCAATTAGGCTCCAATTTTGAGAATTGATAGACTATATGTGATACTGTTTAAGTGTGAATTTACGTGCTATTTAGACACTTGGGTTACTACGTGTTGTATCAAAATTGGTTGTTTGATTGGATTTATGGTAGCTTAAACAAATCTATGTCTACATCTAAGACACCTGTTGGTTCTTCTCCTACAACTGTGGTTGTAGAACAATAGGATATGGGCCTTTCGTCCACAATTCTTATTTTCATTGCCCAAAAGTATGCCTACTGGGCACCTATAGTCGAATCCTCTTTTGAAATTGCAGACTTGTTAGGAGTCTTGGATAGCAAGAACAGTCTTGGATGGCTCTCTTGCTGAAACGAATCCGAAATGGGCGAAGAAGAACTCCCTTGCTCGAAACAATTTGATTCTTTACATTTTAGAAAATCTTGTTATGTCTCGGCTAACGATGAAGAAGGCGGGCGAAATTTGGACTTCCCTGGAAACTTCTCATGAAAAGGTGAATGTCCAGGAGGAGCTCTTGGTAACTTTAGGAGGAGCTCTTGGTAACTTTTGGTAGCTGGACAAATCTGGGACTACAAATACTCGGGGGGATTTATGGCGGAGTATTACGATAAGTTTTGTGAACTCATTGATGCACACTTCTCAGCTGGTAGCTTTTGGTAGCTGGACGAATCTGTGACTACAAATACTCGGGGGGATTTCTGGCGGAGTATTACGATAAGTTTCGTGAACTCATTGATGCACACTTGTCAGCTGGTGGAACTCTTCCAAAGTTTCAGCAAGCAGCCTTGCTTATAACAAGTTTCACTATTGCTATGAAGGGAGTGTCTACATATTTAAAAGGTCATGATAAGTCTAGTTGGACATTTCAGTTAGCTTACAATCTTATATTGGAAGAAGAGTCTACAAGAAAGGTATTTTATAGAGAAAAGAAAGTAGAGGCTTTTAATACAAATTTTGAGAGGAAAAATCAGTTTAACGAGAATATAAATAAGTTAAACCAAAATAAGAACCAATTTAACCAGAATCACAACCAGTTTAACCAAGGCAGACAGAGGCCAAATAGGCAACTTTCTAATGCTTGTTTTTTATTGCTATGAGAAAAGACATGGATACGGGTACTTTCCTAAACTTAAAAAGGCAAATCAAACTGCTTTATATAGGACTGGATGGCAACAAAGCCAGTTTCACCACGGCTTTTCTGGCAATCCCTCACGAGGAAATATACTTTTTTAGCTTTGGCCAATGACGCAAATTCATCTTTGGGCTTCAATGAGCAAGAGGAGGCGGAGTTATTTTCTATGGCGGCAACAATAGAGGGTCCCAAAGACGGTGAATGGATCATAGACACCGGGGCATCGGCCCACATATGCTGGAACAAGGCTATTTTTACAAATCAAAAACAGACTCCTCCGAAAAATATCTACTATGCCTGTGGCATGAGTGTCCATTTTTCAGCCCACGGTGCTGTATCTCTAATGGTAGATGTGGGGGGGAAGACAGTAGAAAGAACCCTCCACAATGTTTTATATGTTCTAGATTTTAAATAGAAACTCTGTTTTACTTCTTTGGTAGAGAGTCAAGGTTTTGAGGTCAACCTTAAAGGGGGGAGACAAATTGTTTCTAAGCTACGCAATATAGCAGTAAAAGAAACTAGAGATTCCACTAAGATGTACAAGATGTACATGGTTGAATGCAAAGAGAAAGATGTTTTGTAATCCAGTGTGTCATTTGAGAATGAATTATGGCATGAAAGGTTAGGCCATATTAATTATGAGAGTCTGAAAAAAATGGTGAATGTTGGGAAAGTTAAAAGTGTATCTCTCACATCTCAGTCTGTGAAAACATGTGATGGCCGCTCCCTAGGCAAGATTCATAAATTGCCATTTCCACAAGAGTCAAAAAACATATAAGAAAAGATTCTCTAGCTCATTCATTCGGATATCCTCGGACTATCCCAAGTAGCATCGGCTTGACGAGTCCAATATATGGTCACATTTACTCATGATTTCTCCAAGTACATCAAAGTTTATTTTATGAAGAACAAAAGTGAAGTGTTCACTCACTTCAAGCACTACAAGGGCTTGGCGGAGAAACTACACGGTGTTCCAATCTTGGCATTCATATCCGATAATGGAGGTGAATACACCTATAACGAGTTTAAGCATTTTCTCCTTGAAAAAGGTATAAGTCACAATCTGACAATCCCATATACTCCAAAACACAATGGAGTTTCTTAAAGACTGAACAGGATAGTGACAGAGAGTGTTATGTCTATGCTTGTAAACAAAGGTATAGATCTAAAATTCTGGGGTGAAACACTAAACTGTGAAGCCTATATAAAGAATAGAATTACATCCACATCTGTAAGTTCTACACCTTATGAGTTGTGGACAAGAAAGAAACGAGATGTTAGTCACTTTAAAGTTTTTAAAAGTAAGTGTTTTATTTTACATAACTCACCAGATATGTGGAAAATGGAAGCCAAAAGCTTATAAAGAATTCACATGGGTTATGATGATAATGCAAAGGGGTGTAGAGTATATGTCCTAAAACAAAAAATTGTTGTGTCTCCGAATATTCAGATTTAAAGATGAACAGGACTCAGTTGATCTATTCAAAGTAACAAATGCCCCAACGAAAAGTCATTAACAGAAATATGCCATTTTTCAGCATCAACAACAAGTGTATTTTCCGGTGCAACCCCCTCCAATTAGCACACCTCTTGCTACTACACCGCTTGTTCTTACTACGGATGCCTCCCAACAGCATCACACTCTGAAGGACCAAGCTACTACACCTTCGGATCCTGTAGTAGTTTCAGCTCCAAAAAATAAAAGGATGCCAACCATTTCAGCCTCCAGATTTTTGAGAGGAAGGAGATCTAGCAGCCGTCTGCAAGCTGGTTGTAACTTGTTTTTTTCAACCATCAGGGACGATGACCATCGAAGGACTTCATCACCGAGAAATCAACGGAATATAGGCGGTCAACGTTGAGATGAATTATCATAGAGGATAACATGGGAGCTGGTGGATCAACGCCCGGGAGAAAGCCAGTGGAAGCAAATGGGTTTTTAAATTCAAATTGAATTCGCACAGCACTATTGAAAGGAATAAGGCCAGACTTGTGGCCAAAAAGTATAACCAAAAAAAAAGTATTGACTTTGAGGAAACCTTTTCCACAGTTGTCAGGTTTCTTATTGTCAAAATTTTGTTGAATTTAGCTGCTATAGAGAACATAGAAATACATCGAATGGACGTTAAGACTGCCTTTTTGCATGGAGAGTTAGAGGAAACTATTTATATGCAGCAACCTAAAATGTATGAGGAAAAAAAGAAGGAAAAATAGTTTGTAAATTGATAAAATCTCTATATGGGCTAAAAAAAGCCTTTAGACAATAGAATCTGAAGCTAGATGAGTTTCTTACTAGTCTAGGTTTCAAAAGAATTAGCTCACATCATTTCGTATAAGTTTTCCAAAGGGAGCATGGGATTCTTTATATCGCTGTACATGTGGATGATCTTTTACTAATAAGTAAATTCATAGATGAAATAAACCGTATTCAACAGCTTTGCGATCTAGGTTTGAAATAAAAGACCTCGGTGAGGTCAAATATATCTTAGGCGTCAGGCTACACTTTGTGAGAGAAATTGTGATTGGAAGTGTGATAAAAATGAGTTATTTAGCTGATAAAAAGATGGTGGTTGATATGCTGACTTAAACTCCTCTTGCTCCTAAGGTGCAGTATTGCAGAAATTATATTGGGTTAAGTGAGTAACTAAGTCTAAAGATTTAGGGGAGTGTTGAAATTAGGCAATCTTCATACTCAGTAAATAGGGTTGTGAGGAGAGTCTAAAGACTTAGAATATTTTTGGTCTAAGAAAACTGTAAAACTTACCTTATTTAGTATGACGGTAGCAAAAGTACTTTGAGTGTATTGTACTTCAGCAGGGACACGCGTCGGCAAAAGAACATCATACAGATTTTATATAAAGGCGCCGACGCTCTTTCACACGCGGCATACATCGAACGAATACATTTGAAGAATCAGATGGACAGAGACTTACCCGATTATCTGGTAAAATTGTGTCACTACAATTTACGTCGACTATTGATTAGAATCGGGTCAACGGACGCGAACACTTGAGACTACAAAGTGACTCATCACTTTGTACGAACTAAATTGATATAGACCACTTGATCAACAATCCGTTGATTGTTTGCATCAACTGCTGACTAAGCACGTGGAACACTACTGTACATGAGACTATCCGTATATCTGAAACACATAAATTTGTAGCGTAGCGTATTAGAATTTAGTGTTTATTTAATCATATTTTTGTTTAGAAGCCAAATAGGTCTTATACTTACTCACGCTACAGTAGCGTACTCTTTCGGTACTTTGTTGTAGCATAGTATTGTCGTTCTACAACAACCGTTGCAGGAGGAGGACCAGGAGTAGTAGTGGAAGTAGACATGGAAAACGGCAGAAACTATCAAGTACCTACTCAACAACCAGTTTCAGCTCACACAAAATATGACTCAAATGGCCAATATGCCTCAAATTTCTCACAATGATACAAAATAGAGTAAACAAACAATTCTCAAAATTGCAACCTAAATGACTTGGTAAAATATAAGATATGACTCCTGGAGGTTTTCCAAAAACTACCCTAAAAATGTCATAAACCCAAAACTGGATAATACAAATTTGACTAAGTCCTAGACTATATACTCACAGTGAGTATCTACTCGTCTACAGTGATTCGGGTGACTGTACTAAAGTACTATCGTGACTTACGACAAAGTATCCAGTCTGTACTTTACTGTACCGTGAGTACCTCCAAAACCCTAATTACTACATGCCGCTAAATGAACACTGTAACACTATTAATTAATTCACTAAACGTTAACTTATTGTTTTCCAACTATTTACAGATATTATCCATATAATTGATGTTGCCGATGCTTAGTTAGCATCAACCGCAAAAGTCCAGATGAATGTTGATTCGATGGTACGAACGTCGTATGTGCGTACGGCGCACTCAGTCATTGTGGTCCCCGCTTTAATGGCGTCCGTCAAATATGTCTTGTATCAACGATATTCCTTTGATTACGTATGGTACACTCCCAGATGTCTGGCCCGGTCTCCGCTCGTCAGATTCACCGAAAACGACCGTATGATTTTTGACACGCGTATGTGGATGTCGGCGCAACTCCGGAATACCTACATTTACTTCTCTTGCCGATACGTGTATCTGAGTGTTTTGTCACTTGTGGTCCCAAGTGAATCTAGCTTGTGGTCCTAGGTGAATCGCGTCGGTTGGCACGAATTCAATCAATGATCATAGCATCGAACCGTACCATATATTTTCGGAATAACCGGTTCAGATTCCGTTCGTCTGATCCGGTGAATCCAATCGTCTCCTGCGTCACGCGTGTAACTGACTGTCGGCGCCACTAGGTAAAACTTGAAAACGTCTCTCTTGCCGACGGGCGTCCCGTAAAAGTACAATACACTCCATTGTACTTTTGCTACTGTAATACTACCTAAGGTAAGTACTACAGCAAACTACTTATAAAATATTCGAAGTTATTTAAGTCTCTTCTCATAGCCCTATCCACTGAAATAAAGATTTCCAATTACAACCCTCCCTTAAAGCTTTAGACTCGGTTACTTACTTAGTCCAATGGCTTCTCTGCAAAACTGCAACTTAGGAGCAAGAAGGGCTTTGGTGAACATGTCAGCCACCATCTCCTCATCCGGTAAATAACACTATTTAATCACTTTTGCAAGCACTTTTTCTCTGATAAAGTGTGATCTAACATCCATGTGTTTGCCTTCAAAATGATGATTGAGGTTAGAGGCAATGGTAATTACTGCCTGGTTGTCACACCAGATAGACTAATGACCTGTTTGCATATACCCAAGTTCTTGTAAAATAGACTTAACCCATAAGAGCTTCTTAAGGGCGGAAGTTGCTGCCATGTATTGTGACTCCATTGTGGATTGAGCTATAACCTTTTGTAGTATGCTACTCCAGCAGTAAGTTCCATCTCCAATCTTAAAAACAAAACCGGTTGTAGATTTCCGGCTTGGCATGTCCCCATAGCTAGCGTCGCTCCACGTCTGTATTTTCACTTCTCTTCCTCCTAGTACAAGCTTAAGGTTTTGAGTACTTGCAAGATATCTCAACACCCTTTTTGGTGCTTCCCAGCCTGCTTTTTTAGGATTTTGCTGACTTCTACACAAGACCGAAAGCAGGATTTTGCAGACTTCTACTCAAGACCCCTACAACTGCTGCGATATCAGGTCTCGTGCACTTCGTAAAATATATAAGACATCCAACTACCTGTCTATATGGCTTTGAAGCCATAAACTCCTCCTCCGCTGAATCTACACTCTCACTAACCATTATGCCTGAGTTTGAATCAACTCTTTCCAATTTCTGCCTGAATTCCATGGAAGTTATATAACCCTTTACATCTTTCGTTTCAAATCTTTCACCCATATTACCTATTGTTTCTTTCTGAGTCAACATAATCAGTCTTTTGTTTATGTCTCTTTGTACTTGTATTCTTTAGATATACTTGGCCTCACCGAGGTCCTTCATCTCGAATCTAGACCATAAAGTCGCTTTAATGCGGTTTATTTCATCCATTAACTTACTTATTAATAATAAGTCATCCACATATACACCAATGCATAGCATCCCATCCTCCTGTTGTAAGACATATACAAAATGATCAGAGCTATTCTTTTAAAACCTAGCCCAGTCAAAAACTCATCTAACTTCAAATTCCACTGTCGCGGGGCTTGTTTTAGGCCATACAAAGATTTCATCAATTTACACACTAATTCTTCCTTTCCCTTTTCAACATACATTTCAGGTTGTTTCATATAAATGGTTTCTTCAACTCTCCATGCAAGAAGGCGGTTTTAACATCCATTTGATGTATTTCGATATTCTCTATAGCCGCTAGACTTAGCAGAATTCTGACAGTGGGGAAATCTGACAACTGGAGAGAAGGTTTCCTCAAAGTCAATACCTTTTTTTTGATTATACCCGTTGGCCACTAGTCTGGCCTTATACCTTTCGATGGTGTTGTCCGGGTTCAGCTTCACCTTGAACACCCATTTGCTGCCGATGGCTTTTATGCACGGAGGAAGATCCACCAGCTCCCATGTCTGTGCCTCTATAATAGACTTCATTTCATCATTTGCCGCCTCGATCCACTGATTTCTTTAAGGTGATGCAAAGGCCTCCTGAATTGTTAAACGCTCATCTGTAGCAGCAGAAAAAGCAAAGTGAGAGCTTGCTTGCAGACGGCAGCTAGATCTCTTTCCCCCCGGAAATTATGAGGCTGAAATCGTTCGCAACCTCGAATTAGACTGCCTCGTCTGAGCTACAACCTGTCGTTGTTGGGCCGGTGTAATAGTTCGTTCCGTCTTAGTCGGAACTCATGGTAAAACATCTTGTGAAGGCACAACCTGGACTAAAGGAACAGCATTCTCACTTGGCTGTGGAAAGAAAACGCGCTGCGTATGGTGAAAAATGACATATTTTTGTGTATCCTTTGCCAGTTGATCTGGCAATTTAAATAAATCAACTGAATCCAACTCATCTTTAATCTGAATATTTCTAGAAATAATCACTTTCTGTTTCTCAAATACAAAAACTCTATATCCTTTTGCATTATCATCATACCCCATAAAAATTCATGGTAAACCCTTAGCCTCCTTTTTCCACCTATCCTGTGAAGTACCTAGAATAAAACACTTGCTGCCAAAGATTTTAAAGTGGCTAACATCAGGTTTCTCTCCTGTCCAAAGCTCATAAGGTGTGGTGCTAAGAGATCTAAAAGCAATTTTGTTTTTAATATAAACAACACAGTTAAGTGCTTCAGCCCAGAATTTCAAATCTAGCTCTTTATCTGCAAGCATGGACCGAGCACTTTCTGTCATTGTCCTATTTAATCTTTCAGAAACACCATTCTGTTCTGGTGTATATGGAACAGTACGATTGTGACTGATACCTTCTTGAAGGAGAAACTCCTCAAATTCGCTTGATGTGTATTCTCCCCCATTGTCCGATTTCAACGCTAAGATTGGAACTCCATGATGCTTTTCCGCCCACGCTTTGTAGTGTTTGAAGTGAATGAAGACTTCACTCTTATGTTGCATGAAGTAGACTTTAGTGTACCTCGAGTAGTCATCTGTGAATGTAATTGTTGAAGGTCACGGGCTTTTAGACTCGGCTGTGATCCACTCACACTAGGAGTCACACTTGCACCAGCTGGGATATTCGTCCTTGGAGGAGTAGGTGGAGCACTAGGTCTAATTGGAGCACTTCCAGCAGGAGCTAAACATGTTATCAGACATGTTAGCGGAAGCAAACCCAACTAGAATACATATCAGACTAGATCAATATTGTAAAATATGTAACTACAAATGAAAGAGGTCTTTCAACCAAACAAACATGTACTACAAGCAAATCAAAGACAATCGAGCACAAAACACCTAAAACTGCACTTAGTGCTCTCTTTTCCTTAAACTCTATGTAGAATGTACATCCTGTATCAAATTGATCAATCCTAATTGAACTAAATACTCAAAAGATCTAGAAAACATCTAAAACGTATGTACAGGGTTCACCAGACAACCTACTAACAAAAATCTAAGTGTTTGGACCAGAATTGTCCACTAACAATATCTTTACCCTAAAAATCCGGGTGATTCTTATCACGTCCACATTCATTGGCGGCCGTACACACTAATTTACTTAAAGATAACTATTCGTGTAGATACTACAAAAATTCCACACTAAATTTGGTCAATATTGAATAGTTGGTATTCCAAAAATATTCTAAGTCCTAGACTCAAATTTCTAAGACATACTAAAGCTTACTTTTCAATAGTAACCATATAGTGGACGCCTCCAGCAGAAGCCACTTGTGAAGGACTGAGAACATCAGAGTGTATAAGCTCGAGAACTTTCTCCGATTTGTGGTCTGTTTCTTGTGGAAATGGCAATTGGTGAATCTTGTCAAGTGAACAACCATCACATGATTTTATAGGATGAGAACTGAGAGAAACTCCCTCAACCTTTCCTGAATCCACCATTTTCTTAAGACTATCATAATTCATATGTCCTAATCTTTTACGCCACAACTCATTGTCAGATTGGACACTGGAGTAGAGAACATCATTTTCTTTATATTCAGCCATGTCCATCCGGTACATTTTGCTAGCATCTCTAGTTCATGTTACTGCTACTTTCCCTTTCTTGCTTACAACCTGTCTCCCTCCTTTCAGAATGACTTCAAAGCGTTTGCTCTCCACTAATGATGTAGAAAACAATTTTTTTTTAAAGTTTGGAACATACAGAACATTGTGAAGGGTTCTCTCTACCGACTTTCCCCCCACATCTACCATTAAAGATACACCACCCTGAGTTGAGGTTTGAACACTCATGCCACAAACATAGTAGAAACTCCTTGGAGATGTTTGTTGCAGATTCGTAAAAGCCGCTTTGTTCCAGCACATGTGGGCAGACGCTCCTGTGTCCATGATCCATCCTGCATCCTTTGGACCCTCCATGGCAGCCGCCATAGCAAATAACTTTGGCTCCTCTTGCTCATTGAAGCTTAGAGACTCATATGCATCAATTGCAGAAGCTGAGAAAAGAGCATTTCCACGGGAAGGATTTCCAGAAAAACCTCTGTGATACTGGCTTTGCTGCCAACTTGGCCTGTGTAAACCTGTCTCATTAGCCTTTTTCAGTTTAGGACAGTACCTGTATCCATGACCCTTCTTAGAACAATAAAAACAAGTAGAAGTAGATGACCTATTTTGTCTTTGATTAAACTGATTGTGATTTTGGTTTATCTGACTCATGTTCTTATTAATCTGATTTCTTTTGTCAAAGTCTGTGGCAAATGCTTCAACTTTTCCTTCTCCTTCAAGGAGTTTAGTATTAGTCTCTTCCTTTAATATAAGATTATACGCTAACTGAAATGACCGGCTAGCTTTATCATGACTCTTTAATTGAACTGACACACCCTTCATGCTACGAGGGAGACCTCTAATGAACAGAGCTGCTTGTTGAAACTCAGGAAATGACCCCCCAACAGAAGAGTGAGCATCAATGAGGGCACGAAAATTGTCACAATACTCGACCATAGTTCCCCCCGAGTATTTGTATCCCCAAATTTTTCCAGCCACCAGTAGCTCCTCTTGAACATTCGCTTTCTCAAAAGCAGATTTTAGTGATTTCCAAATCTCGCTCGCCTTCTTCATTTTCTGTCGAGACATGACCAAATTTTCTGAAATACAAAGGATTAGATTGTTCCTTGCCATGGAATTCTTTTTCGCCCAAGTTGGATGTGTTTCATCAAGGGAGTCATCTTAGACCTTCAATAAGTCAGCAGTTTCAAACGACGAATCAACCATTGCCGCCCATTACGCATACTTTTGGCCATTGAAGATAGGAATTCTTGCCGAAAGGCCCAGAACCTGTTGTTCTACAACCACCGTTGCAGGCGGAGAACGAGCAGTAGTAGTGGAAGTAGACATGAAAACAACATAAACTATCAAAGTACCTACTTAACGGGCAAATTTGAACTGACACAAAATATGACTCAGAATGCCAAAATGCTTCAAATTTGCTACGGTGATACAAAATACAGTAAATTGACAATTCCCAAAATTGCAGCCTAAATGAACAAGTAAACCATAAGATATGATGTTTGGAAGTTTCCCAAAAATTGCCCTTAGAAAATCATCTTCTCAAAACTGGATGATACAAAATTGGCTAAGTCCTCCTAAAATATATACTCACAGTGAGTATCTACTGGTCACACTAATTCGGGTGATCGTACTACCGAACCATCCCACTAACGACAAAGAATCCAGCCTGTAGTTTACTGTACCTAGAGTACCTCCAAAAACCAACTTATTTTTTTCCAAAAACCTAATTAATGAAACACTAATTTTTAATACACTAAACTACAAAACTTTGTTATTCAAATATTTTCAGGTGACGAACCGTACAAAATGTTCCAGGTGCTTAGTCACAGTAGTCGCTAAAGTCCGGCCGACTATCGTAGTGTAGTATGAAGCACCATAGTGCTTCGTCACTTGTGGTCCCACGTGAATCACGTCCGTCGACGTCTCTCAAAATCAATGTTCATAAGTCGTACCGTACAATTTATTTCCGAAATATCCGGACGTCTCCATTTAATGATCATAAAAACATTCCGTACCATATACTTCCAAAATTTCGTATGAAACCAAAATAGCCGTACCATATATTTTCCGAGGTATCCGGATCAGATTCTGTCCGTCTGATCTGGCGATTTCAATTGTTTGCTGCGTGACGCGTGTCGACGCCACTCCGTAAAACCTGCAAAGGACAATACACTCTATTGTACTTTGGCTATTGTAACTCTAATAAAGGTAAGTCTATTTAGATACTATTCTAAGTCTTTTTGGTCTACTCTATTTACTAAACTAAAGATTTCAAATCTCAACAAATGTAACACAATTAGAATTCGAAAATCGGCAGACTTTTCCAAACGACCAGTACAGAGCCCATCTTTATAAGTGTCAAGCATTTTTCAGGCGGTTAAAAGTACATTTTATTGTATTTTTTCTCATCACAGAGGTTTCCTATTTTGAAGCTAGCCATCACTATGAAAAGGTAAAACCGTTACCTTTTGATTGCTTGCCTATGGAAAAAGATTTCTCGAAAAATGTTCTACTCTAATAATGGAGGTCGGTTTAATTTCCAATTCAGCTGGTTGACACCTCATTTTGTGTCAAAATCAATGTCGTATCAGGTGGTACCCAATTTAACAAGAAAGGAAACAAAAACATGTGCTATTAAATTAATTTAAATAGACAGTGAACAGTAAACTTTTGAACTTCATCATTTGTACTTCATCATTTGTCATATATTTACAGTCAATATTCGCTAAAACAATCCTTAGAATGGTGAGTGTCTTTGTTTTATATGCCATTTTCCTGTGTGTTCGTTTCTTTCACCTTGCTTGCTTTTTGCTTTCATGTAGTTTTTCGGTTTTAGCATTGCCGCCCCTTTTTGTTCCCATGGACTCGGATGGTTTAACATCGCGTTTTTTAATAAAATCTTGTTGTGACATCAACACTAATAGCAACAAGCAATACATCTCTGCAACATCAACATCAAAACATCAACAAATAAAACAACAAAAAAACAACAAAAAAACAATAAAATGAACACGAGTGAGAGCCTACCATAACACCTTCGTTACACTGATTTCACATCAAATAAAAAGATGAATAATTCAGTAAGACAAAGATAGGATTAATTAAAAAGCACAATGGTAAACAATCTGAGTACGGGGGTACAAAAGGGGCTCCAAGTACGTTTGCAATTGATTTCAAAATTGGAGAAATACAACCATAAGTGAATACAAACACAAACTCTTTATATCTTTATGAGAGTGCCAATGTACAAAATCTCTGATATAAATTTGTCCGTAAAGAAACATTCGACTTATGAGTCCACCAATGTACAAAAACCCTAATATAACTTTTGTCCATAAGGAAGCCTTTGACTTGCCAGCCTGTCGATCCTAACAGAACAAATCACCTCCATGGAAAGTTGGATTCATGAAAATTGGAATTTACGAAAATCGTTATGATGAAATTTCTTATGATGAACATTGTTTTAGTGAAAATTGTGATGATGAAAATTGGTAAGAAAGCTGGAATGATATTGGATCGTCCTCCCACAGCTCCTATTTTTATCTTTGTGAGGGCCTTTTATGCTTTGAGCAGCAACCTCTCATTTTCCATTGATGGTGATTTGGTCCCCCTTTCTTCCACGATGTGTACTCGTCAGGGCGATCCTCTTGGCGGCCTTTTGTTTGCCTTTGCACATTACCGAGCCCTCCGAGCTTCCGCGACCGCTTTTCCATCTTGCCTCTTCCCTTAAGTTGCAGACGACACAGACATTATGGGTCCTTTGGACCAAGTTTTACCGGCCTATACCTTTTTTAAAGATCGTTTGGCTTAACTCAATCTTTCTGTCTAACCCACTAAGTGTGTTGTTTGGTCTTTTCGTGCTTTTCCTTCTTATTTCACTCCCCCTTATGGTTTTCAGACTCCTCCATCCGAAGGAATTCGTGTGTTAGGTTGCCCTCGCGGTTCTGATTTTTGCATCTAGCAATTTCTTGATTCTGCTCTTCAAACAGATTTGTCCCATGTGGATGACATTCCTCACCTTTCTGATCCCCAAGTGGCTTTTGCACTCTTGACCCGATGTTTCCCCCATCGCCCCTCCTACCTAACTCGTACTTCCCCTCCCACTCCTACTTTTGTGTCGTCCCTTTGTGCATTTGACGATCGCCTCATGGACGTCCTTCATACTTTATTAGGTCATGGGGCTTTTGATCGTGAGTCTGGGCTTGCATCCCGTATCCAGCCCGTATCTAGGCCTCTCTTCCAGTCTCTAGGTGGTTTGGGTTTACTGTCGACAGCCCGGGTTGCTCCCGTTGCCTATTTGGGAAGTTGGTGTCTTGTTGCCTCCACTATTGTCTCTCGTTTTTTGGCTGGGGACACTCCTATTCTTGCTACAGTTGTACCTCGAGTTTCAGACGGTGTGCTTGACTTCCAGCGGTCCCTTCTCGATGCATCTCGTTCTCTTACTTCTGCTGCTATCGCGGATATGCCAATTCTTTCAACTCTTGTTTCGACATCAGTTGCACGTGTTCAGGAATCTATTTCGGATAAGGTTGTCGCCACTATTAAGTCCGAGCTTCTCGAGGCGCTTCCTTCTGATACTTCGCGTGCACGCTTTCTTTCCTGTTGCAGACCTGGTTCCGGAGCTTGGCTATTGGCTATCCCTATCTTATCTACCCTGTGATTCACCTCGGCTCAATTCACCATGACCCTTAGGTTTCGGCTTGGCCTCCCTCACCCACCTTTGCTTGGCTCTCTTGTTTGCTTGTGACCACGTTCTTGAGCCCGACGTCGTTCATTTGCTTCGTTGCTCCCACGGGGGCGAGTTGATTCGGGCGCACGACACGATTCGAGACACCATTGCTACTATCGCTTCCGAGGGGGGATATTCTGTCCGTCGGGAAGTTTCCAACATTATTTCTTCCCGTCGGATTGACATTGTATTACTTGATGGTGCGCGTCGTACATTTGGTGACCCTGTTTTGGTGAACCCTACCTCTGATACAGTTGTCAGTCAGGCAGCTCGACATGTGGGTGTGGCCGCACGCGACGCGGCTAAGAGGAAGGAGCGTGATTATGCCCATCGCGATGCAATGGATGGTTTCATTCCGATGGCGGTCGAGATATTTGGTTGTTTGGGTGTTGCTTTGGACGAGTTCCTCCGTGCTTGTGGTCGATGTTCGTTCGAGCGGCGAGGACCTGGGAGCCCGTCGGTTCAGTACTTCCTTCCTTTTACCGTCAACGTTTATCGGTGGCCCTTCAGCGAGTATAGGCTTCTATCCTCCTTGGATCGTCTATTGCGACTATGGATCATCGATGTGTCGCGGAACTTCCTCCTCGTGCTCCTCCGGGGTTCGGGGACCTACGTGGTTGCTTTGCGTAGATTTTTAGTTATGTTGGGGTTTTGTTGATAAGTGTTAGCTCTTTCCTTTGATGTTTCGTTTGTTAGTTTTTGCTACTTGGGTGTTTTAGGCATGCAGTTATTGCACAAACTCTATCCATATTAATAAATCTAACAGAATGACAGAATGGGAAGAGTGTCGTGCTCTCGAAAGCGTTTGCAGCATTTGTATATTCACTGTTTCTTTATTGTTGTTGCGATGTTGGCAATGTTCGACATCCAATGTTATACCGCTTTTTTTTTTGGTTTGAATCACGTCTAATTCTCAGCCTGACTTCTTCAGCATGGAATACAAATACCAACAACATCATAACCAAGAAACATAATCACTTATCAGCCAGGTTGCCTCGAACTTCACAAAAACAAAGTCCACCGACAATCACATAGAAGACATAAAAGAGTCATAAAAATACTACTTTCGATTGTCAATACGTACTAAAAACACAACTCTTCAATACAGGGTCACGCTGGGGTCCTACTTAGCATATAGACAAAAATCATCACCGCAGGAAAGCTTTGCTCTCCTTATTTTCAAGTTGGTATCTATTCTCTCATCACTGTTTTCCACCACCCACTGACCACTAAGCTTTCAGAGCCTTAGAATGAAGAGTCACATGGTCATCTATAAAACTGGCGATGAAAAAATACGAATGGTCATAACCATCCTGGAGTCTCAACTGGACCGGAACACCGACCGACTTGCTTGCTTCTACAAAATTTTCTGGAAGTAACTGTTTTAGGTGATAAAAGTTATCTTTATCGCCCTGCAATTGCAATTGCAAAAAAAAAAAAAAAAACAAACAAAAAAAATAAAAAAAGAATGAAAGTAAAGAAACGGTGGTAAGTTTACTCAAGAACTTGGTGTGTCCCAGGCCTTTACAATTTGAGAAAATCCACATATCAATTCTAAATTGTTCCTCCCTCTTTTTTTCCTTTGTAACAAAATACCACAAAACAACTAAGTTCTTATTATTGTTATTAGTATTTTTTTCTTCAACGAATCGAAATTGATTAACAAGGTTTGACAAGAGCCTAATGCATAAAAAATAAATGATTCAAAATGTCATTAATAAAAAAAAAGTCATTTAAGGCAATCCCGTATCTATTTATTAACAGGTGAAAAAACTTTTGCAAAAACTCCCAAACTAACCCAAAACCCGATTCATTTTCAACCAAAAAACTCAAACATACTTTTGTCAATCAAAACAACGTTTTGAACAAAAAAACAAACTCACTTGGTCAATCAAAATTTCAGGTGGAGTCGGTCCTTTGTATTGCTTCAATAACTCCGTCGCGTCGTAAGTCTGGAAAGACATATATGCCATCAGCATATAAGGGTTCGTAAGGATGAATTAAGTATGAAAACCCTAGACTAACTAGACTATTTCACATTGTTTAAAATATACTATTTGGTTAAGATTATCAGTAGCTTGTCCTTCTAACCATCTCCTCTCCCCAAAATGAACATTGAAATTTCAGAACGTTAGGGATTCAAGAATCCCAATAACAACAAGGAAAAAGGCAAAAATGGTGATGGCAATGAGTTGTTAAAGAGAGAAAATTAAGTATTATTTGGAAACAACACAACAATTATAACATGCTTAATGTCACCAAATCTTTCACCGACACGAAATCAACCGAAAGTTTTTTTTTCTTGTGCCGAAAGTGAAGTGGGAATATAAATGCTTATTAAAACACAAGATCTCTACAGAATCATGTATACTAGGAGGATAAGAAAAAGCATTTCCCTGAACTCCTTTCCTAGTGAAATAAACTTCCGATTGCAACGATGGAACAAATAATTGATCGATAAAATGCTTGACAAGGTCAATGTTAACATTATTAATAATTGAATCATTGTAGTTAACCAATACAAAGTTTTGGAGGTCGTCGAGTTTATGATGCCCACCACCCAAGTAGACCGATCATCTCCCAAATATCCACTAAAGGCTTTTTCTCCCCATGGACATAACGTGGGGTTTGAGATGGGAGAAAACGCTGAAACTGACTGCCATCACATATAACCACAACGGCCATGAGATTAGTCAACTACAGCTTACAACTTTGAGTTAGAAGTGGTTTTGCAATTAACTACAGTTTTACAGTATTAACTACACTAAAGTATGTTTTGCCACGTGACTCATTATGACTATGAAGTGTTATTGACACTAATTTATGATTTTGGGTAAAAAAAACATCCACCTGAATTAGAGTTACTAACTCTAATAGTGATGAGCACTGTAGCTTGGTTTGGTTCGTGACATGACATGGCTATAAGTCGTGTTTATGGAGCATCGAAAAAAAAAAAAAAAAAAACCGTTGCCTCAAAAAATGGAGGTCAGTGCGACTGCAACGATTACTATGTATGAAATGGAATTAAAGTTGTAAATAATGCCCAGCAAGAACCCTTTTTTGTGGTGTTCCATGTGAGCAAAGTGTTTTTTGCCCTTTGAACACAAATAGTCATTACTAATACCAATGGTTCTTTTTCTTTATGCTCATAGTTTTGCGGTTCACAATCGTCCACGCCATTTAGGCTGGAAACAGAATTATTACTACTAATACAGTTCTCATTCTAAATATTTCCGAACTCTAATAAGGATTCACGGTGTACTTGATCAGCTTTGGCAAACAATTACTCCGTATGTCTGCTTAAGCTATAATTTCACTGGAAAACTCTCCTACAAAACATAAATCGTGACTAATCTCTTGAATAGACTCATATCCCATGATACGTGAAGCCAGCAATAAGCCATTCCTTAAAACACATTTCTCTCCCACAATGACTCCTCAGAACCACAAGAGGCAATATGGAATGTAATGATATCGCACCTTGTACCTTCCAGGGTTCTTAAGAAACAAGGTAAGAGCTCCATGGCCTCCCATTGAATGGCCCATAATTGATGCTCTATCACAATCAAGCTGAGGGAAGTTAGTCGAGAGTAACTCGGGCAGTTCATTGACAATATAGTCGTACATACGCCAATTTTTCCACTTGGGCTGTGTTGCATTTAAGTAAAACCCAGCACCTGCATGCAAGGGCCATAACTTCAACAAATGGTTACTCACAAGTTCAACAGACAGCTTTCCATTGTTTCTTTCCATTATTTCATCATTAGATTGCAATATTTTCTGTCGTCAAAAACAAAAAAACAGTAAGACCAACGATAACGGTGCGGCATTTAGTCACGTGGCAACATTTACATCGTTTTAGGAAGAGTCATTGCAAAACACTCACTCGAACACAAAGATAAACATGAAAAAAGATTAACCATAACTATTGCAGAAATATGCTCAAACAAACGCCAAACATGAAACAGAAGTGATTCTTACCAACTCCAAAGTCCCAGCTGTCACTTTCACCTTCGACTTTCAATCCTCCTGCATAAGCCAGAAAAAAATGTTATGGACATAGGAAATAAGAAGTCAAAATGAATTGCTTACATCAGATTCTTGCAAAAAAGGTGGCATGCTTAATATGCAGAATCTCGTCGACCAACATGTTCCACTCCATGACCAGAATATATTTGAGAGATTAGAAGGTAACAGTCTGTCCTCTTCTGCTTGAAAAAAAGCTTAACAGGGACGAGTAGACCCACGAGGAGAGGTGTCAGGTGCAATCAACGCAACTCCATGCTCAGCAGCAGAACGCTGCGCTCCCGACTTCTGAATAAAGTTCTCATCGGTGCAGGTTAGACCGGATAGCCAATACACAACCTGCAAGAGGACTGAACACTAATCAGATGAAGAACCAATGGAAGAACCAATGGAAGAATTCATAGGTCACACGAATAAAAGAGAGTTGTTGTGAACTGCCAGGACCAAAAAAATTATTGCCAAAAATCGACAACATTACTCATTGCATGAATAACTAGCACCAAAAGGGCAGACCTCATTTTTTATTTATTGCTATAATCAACTATTGTTATACATGTCTGTTACTATAAATAGTTCGGTGGCAGTTTTGTTTTAGACAGAAAGACGCATGACTTCTGATTTTATTTAACATAATTTGGATGCTCTAACATTCATTACATAATCGACCAAATACGTTCATTTAGTTTATTTTGTACATGTCTATTTCAATTTAATTCAACAAAAGTTTGTGCAAACTATGGCAACTAAAAGAGCACATGCTGATCAAAAAAATTGCCACTGATTATTTTTACATTTACATTGCGATGCTTTAGCAATTCCTTGTTAACGAGGTACTCCGACTGGTTCCTCCGCTTCAAAATTGCTTATACACCATCCAAAAAATGCAATATTCTTTTTATCGATTTTCATGCCACTTTAAGGCAAGAGTTAAATAAATTAGCTTAGATCCCACAACTAAGAATGTTTTACAGCCAATATTGACTAGTAAATTACCATGAAAGTAAAGTGCATAATGCAAAATACGGAACGGATTCTTACCGGAACTTTCTCCGTGTTTGCTGAAGGTGGAAAGAAAACTGTAAACTTCATGGGACATCCTACTGTTGTGCTCTCGTGCTGGTATCTCTTGTTGAATCCTCCAAACATCTTGGTCACAGAAAGTTCCGTGGGAGCCGCCATACTAACGGTGCTGTGTTTCCTTTGATGAATAAATGCTGTTTGAGATATGAAACCAAAACTGTCACTCCCTTGGCGGAAAACAGAACTTGCTGATTGCTTTGCAAGCAGCAGTGAAGTTGGAAAAAGAGCACGGAAAGATTTTAGAGACATTCAATAAACAAAGCTGTTTACATAACCCGAAGTATTCAATAACATTTGCCTCACTTCCGACCAGGACACACAACAAACCTTTACAAGAAAACTAAACTGTTGCCAGTGAAATTTTTTCACTTAGGAGTTATTGGCAGCTCCGAAAGACTCTGGTACTCTGATATCCTTCACAGGAGACGACTCATGTACTTGAAGGAAACCATTACCTCCAAAACACTGTCCGTGGTTTTCAGTTTTCAAGTTTCAATTTCGAGTGTGTAGTTTCGTGCGGAAATAACTTGGTACACCTGTTAGGGACATAAAGTACAACATTGCTTCAAGAGGTACTCCTTTTAGGGACATGAAGTACAGCAATGTATCGTTCAGGAGGACATTGCTTTCTAAAAGATTCACTGCATTTTCCTTTCCGTTGTGTGGCAGAAGCGTGACTTGACTTGATCACAACGTCCACAATATTAATACTCCTATGGTTTCCTAATTTCTGGTTTTTCGGCCAATACCTTAAGTGAAAAAAGTTGCAGAACAATATCAAAGATGTCGACTGCGGGGAAAGTGATCACATGCCGAGGTGAGATGTCAGGCTAAATTGTGGTAATTTTGGTTTAATCAATGGCGTTTCTGTTAAGAAGCTCCAATTCTGCAAAATAATTTCACTTTTACATAGGAATAAAACTCTTTGAAAGAGCTTGAAGATACCGAAAAGATAAAGTTTACTTGAACATTGCTTTCGTAATTTGAGGAGCGTGATTACATCCTGAAATGAGGTGTCACACTATGTTTTGTTAATTTTGATTATATGTCATTCTTGTCAAGAAGCTTCAATTCCGAAAACAAGGATAATTCTCTGAAGGATTAAACTCTTCTAGTTTGAAGACATATAAGTGTAAAAGTATAAGATTTATTCTTTGTTAATTCTATTATGTCACCAGGTATGTAGTTCTATCTTGTCATCGCATGCCTTGGTTGCAACCTTGTGTGGACACAGCTCATTAAGGCTTTTGTCTGCAGCGGCTGTTGCGTGGGGAGCAAAACAGCCATTGTCAATTGAGAATGTAGAGGTAGCGCCACCTCAGGCAGGCGAAGTTCGCATAAAGATCACACATACAGCTCTCTGCCATACAGACGCTTATACTCTTGGCGGACAGGATCCAGAAGGACTCTTTCCTTGTATTTTAGGACATGAAGCTGCAGGGTAAGTGAGCTGGTAGTTGCAGACTCTCATTTTTCAAGTGATTTTATTAATTCTGAAAACCTTGATAATATTTTTGTATGGCATTACCTTCTTATCACTTGTAGGGAAGGACACAGCGATGCTCTTTGCATAGAACTTTGATAAGCAAGAATTTGAGCTGAAGAGTCTTAGCTGGAAGGAGGTTGTTGTACCAGTGCGAACAAGGACAATTGCAGTATTTGTGAAGAAACCATTTGTGAAGAAACCAAGTCAATTGACATACTTAATCACCTCTGTCTATCGCATGCGATATGCCTTTTCAGCCCATTTAAGATGAGGACAGACATCCGGATTGCCTAACTGAAGGCAGAAATAGGTTCACTTTTCAAATGATGATCTCCATAGCACCCTTGCCTTTCAACTAGTTCATTTTTTAAAAACTGGTTCTGTTTTGTATTTGTCCATGGCTCGTCAGAATTGTGGAGAGTGTGGGCCCTGGTGTGACGGAGGTTCAGCCTGGAGATCATGTTATCCCATGCTACCAGGCAGAATGTCGAGAATGCAAGTTTTGCCGCTCTGGGAAAACAAATCTGTGTGGAAAAGTGAGGCCTGCCACTGGAGCTGGGGTCATGTTATCAGACCGGAAAAGCCGCTTTTCTATCGATGGCAAACCAATTTACCATTTTATGGGTACCTCAACATTTAGTGAATATACTGTAGTCCATGATGTCTCTGTTGCAAAAATTAATCCTTCGGCTCCTTTGGAGAAGGTCTGTCTGCTTGGTTGCGGTATTCCTACTGGTAAGCTTGCTGGCTAGTTCACTTCCATTTTTGCTGCTATTCTTTGCTTTCATTTTGTGCAACTTTACTTTAAAGGTTTTCCTCGCCTTCCAACCGCTAGTTGGTATGGATGTGCAGGACTGGGAGCTGTGTGGAACACTGCTAAGGTGGAGTCAGGTTCAACAGTCGCTATTTTTGGCCTTGGCACTGTTGGTCTGGCTGTAAGTGGGACACTAGAAGGGGAAAATTTTATGCAGTAAGATAGTTTTACAGCTTCCAATGGGTATTGCACTACAACTATTATGTGGATTTTATGTAATTTTAGCCTGTGTGAGGCAGGCTGCTCTTTTTGAATTGGAGGGTAACAGCACATTTTACAATCATTTAAACTCCTTAGATTACATTTACACTACTTGTGGTTCTCAGAAGTGAGGACAGACAAATTTCAATTTGTTTTGCAATTGGTGAAGGCCAATGCATTATCAGTCGGTGATGAAGCTGTGCTAACGTCCACCTGCAGGTTGCAGAAGGAGCCAAAGCTGCAGGGGCATCAAGGGTCATTGGAATTGACATAGATGCCAACAAATTTGAAAGAGGTATATTTCATGATGCATCCCTCTGAGGCCTAACGGTCAAATTACACAAATGCTCTCTCATTCCCACACATTTATGAGCATACATTGTACATGGCGGATGAATATTTCTTTTGTACGCATTCTTGATGTTTTTTTTTTTTTTTTTGTTAAGACCACTATTGTTTTTGGCAATTTCTTTTTTTAAGTTAAGGCATTGGAGGTACTCACCTTTTTCATGACATGCATGCTGTGCATCTTTGAATGCAGCAAAAGACTTTGGAGTTACAGAGTTTGTGAATCCAAAGGACCAAGACAAACCGATTCAGCAGGTGTGACAAACATGTTTCACATTGATGGTTACCAAGTTCCTGACAAATATACAGAAAACTGCTGTTCTGTGAAAAAGCTTCTCACTCTGCAAATTGAGCTAAGTCCGTGCTGGAACTATCTTCAACATTAGCTGCCTAAAGTTTCCTTAGTGGAGGAGTGTTTTGCAGTTCTTACAGCCTAACAGTGGCATCCATTGCGCAGGTCATTGTGGATCTGACCGATGGAGGTGTTGATTACAGCTTCGAGTGTATTGGAAATGTTAATGTCATGCGAGCTGCTTTGGAGTGCTGCCATAAGGTGCGTTAAATTTTCGAGAGTCCTAACCATTCAAGCTTGCAGGTCCTTATTGAACAGCTGTGATTTCACTTGGCACTTGGCGGTATAGTGTTATATAAGTAATATGGTGGTATTCCATTTTGTTACCTGCAGGGATGGGGTACTTCGGTCATCATTGGAGTTGCAGGAGCTGGTCAAGAGATTGCAACACGTCCATTCCAGCTTGTCACCGGACGTACCTGGAAGGGCACAGCCTTTGGAGGTTTTAAGAGCCGCACAGACGTTCCCAACCTGGTTGAGAAGTATTTAAATAAGGCATGTCCTGAAAGCCTCATCCTATTTTGCCAAAGAGATATCCATCACTTTTTTTTATTCTTGCTGGTAGATGTCACTGCAGTCAGTAAAAGCACTCTTATTGTTGCTATAGCATTTTTAGTTTGGAATGGTCATCAACATCCTTTAGTTGATAGGTATTCTGAGGCAAACTTCATATGAACCGCTGGGTTTGTCACATGCTTTGTTTTAAGTGACAGGTTAGTTTCTGCACCTCAATTGCTCTGGCCCCACATTACGTTTATGTCACCAATGCAATTAGGGGAAGATTTATAGTATGTGAAGTCATTGGAAATTTGTTTTACAAGAAGTTTTTCTGAAATTTGTAGTATAAGAAGTTTTTCTGAAATTTGTAGTATAAGAAGTTTTTCTGAAATTTGTAGTATAAGAAGTTTTTCTGAAATTTGTAGTATAAGAAGTTTTTCTGAAATTTGTAGTATAAGAAGAATTTTGACAAGCTTGGTGCTTATTTCGTAGCTGACAGCGTTACTTGTGGTGTTGTCATGGCAACAGGAGGTGAAAGTAGACGAATACGTCACCCACAGTAGGCCTCTGGACAAGATTAATGAGGCTTTTGATCTCTTGCACGACGGCAAGTGTCTTCGTGTTGTGATAAACATGGATTAGGACAATGTAACTAGTCGGTTCTTGGTTATTTACCTGTTTTTAGAGAACTTTGGAGACCGCAATGGGGTTGCAGTTTAGTTCTTCATGTTTTTTCAGCTAGTATACTTGGCTTTGCCCGATGATAGCTGGGATATCATGATGTCGTTTTCATTGGAGTAACCAGGTCGATAAAGTTCAAACTGGGTTGGAGAAATGTCATATCATGGCCTATGTTCATTGGAGTAATCAGATCGGTGAACGTCAACTGGGTTCTGAGAAACTGAGAAGTGAAGTTTTAATCCCCCATAGTTCCAGTCATACATTGCAGTCACATTGTTTTTGTCGTCTCGAAAGAAATGTTATTATGCACAAGGAAGATGCCTATAATATAAAATCCTTCATTCTCATACATTCAGTATTGCTACGCTGCAATGGATGTAGATAATAATATTTTCAGTGAACATCTGCTTTAACATAAAACCCATTATGCTCATACATTCATTATTGGAATGTCCCAATGGATATAATAATAATTTTTTCAGTGAACATCGCATTTGTGAACACTTGAACAAGACAGATTAAAATCCTGGTTTAAAGATCTCTTTCGGAGTTGTCCTAATTTCAGCTCAATGAAAAAACTGTGTACCACAGGATGAGCATAACAAAATCTATTGGAAACTCAGGCTGCGGAGTCAAACCAATTCTCATTCAGTTTAGTCATCTGCGATAGTTACCTTCCTTTTAGCTGCAAAACTAGACACTATTCCATGTGACCATAATAGTTTTTTGATACACCACCACAATGCTTTCTGACAACAGCCAACACACTTGAGCTGCACTATTGCAACAGCGATGTCAATCATGACAGTGAAGTAGCATCAAATATCTAATAAACCAAGAACCCATTACCATCGGTTTAGCCCCTATACAATACAAAGGAGGTTTACTCTTCTAAACGTTATACCCTTCAAGCCTCCACGGGCTCTAAAGCAATGCACTGTGTATCTTGTGCTTTGCACAATATTGTATATGATGCAGGGAAAAGTCCCCTGGAAAGAATATTAGTCCACATTATCGACTTATAATTACAGTAACTTGTACACATGGAGTAACACCTGCATTGTTGATAACATCATAGGTTGCAACATTTAATTTCTAATACAAAAAGCAATCAAAGTATATCCTTCGGTGAAGTTACAGGAGCTTAGCAAAAAGGTGTTATAAAACACATTATTTCCTTTGTATAAAGGAAACAAAATAGCTACTGTATGGAGTGATAGCACTAAAACTAGTCAACATAAAAACTTATTTTCTACAAAATATCTGTCAAAAACGCATATCATTTTTAGATCTTGGCAGTCCAGCTACGAGGTCCGAAAAATGCAGAGATTTGGTGAAGCTATTTACAAGATATCTGCCAGTTGAGCACGATCTCGAAGTTGAATTAACCTTCAATCAGGGCATCCGTTAATGATATTCTTCCTTTGCTCCTGAAATTCCTCCTCCCAACCTTGCAACAATTCTGCACACTGCTCATGCCAAAGCCTGCCATCCATTCCTTTCCTCCGGCTGAGTTAAGCTGTTCATGAAATGTCAAAAACGCCTCAAAATGCTGATTGTCTAAAGTACAAAAGGAGAATGAAATTTGCATATCACAACTGCAAACATGTCCATAACCTGCCTCCTTCAAAAAACATGGAGAATGCAACGTTTTTGGTTCACCAACTACACACAATTGATGAATTGCTGACAAAGGGCAGAGAGAGCTTTAAGGTGAACTCACTGACTAAGAAGCTATAGGCAATCATAGCTTTATTTGCAGTATTGATGGAAGTGGACTTACCTACACACCAATGAGCACTGTATCAAGTCATGACAATCCAGCTGCGCAAAGTAGAATCTTGCAACCACCGCAGGAATTTCTAGAACTGGACTTCTAGAAGTCACAGTGTCCATTTTTTTTCTCCTGGCCATCTGCTCTCCCGCCATTCCTGCTCTGCTCAGCAACTCCTCACCCGCCATTTCAGAATTCCCTAACTATAAACAAATTACGCGCCTAAAACTGCTGGTACACTGTGGATACAAATCCCGACCCCGTTTGTACATTCGACTCTCCTACAGATGCAGACGCAACACGGTGACGCACATAAAGCAGAAACAGCGTTTACGATGAGTTTCTCCAGCTCGTCCAGTCGGACTCCCTATCCTCTTAGCCCGCCAGATATTATTCTTTAAAAGCCGTACGGTTGAATAAAGTTATAACTTTCTAAGCGATTTCATTTGTGTACTGCAGCATGACGTCAGTGACTCGAATTCGGAATCTGCTTGCCCCATTGTAAATGGTCCCATCGAATTTTTGTTCTTTCAATTTTTTGTTTAGTTCATTTCAAATTTGTGAAGGTCATACTAAATAGCTTCCCTTTATCGCATCCTTTCTTCAAATGTCCCTTTGAGCTCATGATTTACTAGCAGTTTGTAATACGTCTATACCCTCGGGATGGCTGCTACTTTACACAATTCACTATTTGTCTTAGCGAAACATGTTTCTCGTTCCAGCAACTTAACAGGCTTCAAGGTGAATACAACTCTTGCAAATGTGCCAAGATTCTGGGCTCCCTTCCTTCAAGCTAGTACAGGATTGCATACAAAGCTCAGGGATCAACTGCAGAGCAACAACCACTTCTTCTCCCAAACGCGAGGGTGCAAGAATGTAGCCACTAATTTAAGCCATGCAGCAGCTTCACATCTTAGATCAATCTCTTCAGCTACTTCTGAGCCTCAAACCCAGGGTCAGGTGATCACGTGTAGAGGTGAGACACTGTACAATGTGCTTTGACATGTCATGCCATTGAACTAGCTGTTGAGCTTTGGTGCTCTTGCTTGGAAAATCTTCGCTTTTTCTTGGCAGTTTAGTGTATTTGAGAATGTCAGAAAAAACGTGTCGAATCCTTTGAGTTATTCTCATTTTTCTATGGAATCTCATCAGGCCTTTCTGTTAAATTTTCAATTTTACAGCTGCTGTTGCCTATGAAGCTGGGAAGCCCCTTGCGGTGGAGAAAATTCAAGTGGACCCTCCTAAGGCAAGTTGCCATGTCTAAGCCTCCCTAAGTTATGAAGGTTGTAAAACTACATTCACCATCTCTTTGTTGTTTCATGTCCTTTATTCCAACACTCAGCTCTAAACACTCTGATTAGCCATGAAGGTGAGAAACATCCAGTAATAACATGGGAGACTGGGAACAACAAAATCCGAAGTTTTAGAGTGGTTGGAAAGTTGCACATTGAATCTCCAGGTTATCCACAGCTCTTCCTCTCGCTGATCTAAATTTAATATTGCTTGATTCCCTAGATATGTCTTGAAATGTTAACTTCAGGGTGATGGGCAGCATAAGGCTTTTCGCACGCTTGCTATTTGTTTTGGAGGTAAGAAAAAAATGTGTGTGTCACCTTGTATAATCTTGTAATCTTTCATTTTTCGCTGTCAGAGGCTGGTGTTTCAAGTATAGTGAAGATTTGTAATATGACAAATTCAAGAAAATCTGATAATTGAATTAAATGTTTGCTAAGGTGCATGTTGTTGAAAAGAAATACAGTGATCTACCTCGCGACCTGTCTACTTAAAAAGGTGTGAATTGGCTTGATTTAATACAATGTAAACTATTGAAAGGTGGGAAAAGATTGGGGAGAACTGGGAAATACTTTGCTCGGAACGATCCTTTCAAGTATCTGTCTTTCCTCTTATATGGACCTGTAATATTTATCTGTTTTTTTAGCGGATTGCAGGAACATGAAGTGCGAATAAAGATTAGCCATACCGCCCTCTGCCATACTGATGCTTTCACTCTCTCCGGCAAGGTGTCATCTTCTTAACCCAAGTCTGCAAGTGGAACGCCAGTTACACTTAGCTGTTCAAGCCTGCTCGATATCTGCAGTTGTTAGCCATTTACTTGTTAAGGATCTTCCTTTCCTTGTCCTGTTGGTCCATAACTTCTGAAATGAGAACAGAGCTGCTGCAGTTTGCCTTCCATTTGTTGAAAGTCATCGCGCGAAACGTCTACGTACAGGCTCTAATTAGACTCCCCTTCGTTGGGTTCCTGTTAGGATCCAGAGGGACTCTTTCCATGCATTCTGGGCCACGAGGCTGCTGGAGTAGTGGAGAGTGTTGGTCCAGGCGTGACACATGTCACACCCGGAGACCATGTCATCCCTTGCTATCAAGCGGAGTGTGGAGAATGTAAATTTTGTCTATCTGGAAAAACAAACCTTTGTGGAAAAGTTCGACCAGCCACTGGCAAAGGTGTTATGCTGGCAGATGGCAAGCCAAGATTTTCAGTGAATGGCAAACCTCTCTACCATTTTATGGGCACATCCACATTCAGTGAATATACAGTTGTTCACGACGTGTCCGTTGCAAAAGTGAATCCTTCTGCTCCATTGGACAAGATATGCTTGCTTGGATGTGGAATTCCGACAGGTAAACTTCTACGTGCTTGCTTTTGTATGGTCTTGTGTGAGGATTGATAACTGGATTGTAAGAAATCTTCAAGTATTTGTGACTGTTAAGTTACTAACGCCAGATTTTCAGAATAAATTGCATAGCAAGCAAAAAGAGTGAACAGGATGAGGTGCAGATTCCATCCATTAATTATGACTTCAACATGTCTGTCTGAGGATAGCTCAGACTCTATTACTTTTGTGAAAGAGTACCTGTCAAATGGTTGCTGCTTGAAAAAAGCAAAACTATGACATAGAAGAAAAGGGTCCTTGCGGGCACACACTTCTTTGTGCCTGTGTATGTGTAGTGTATGGTACACTGTGTATGATTGTTAGTGTCAATGACACTAAAGCGGTGCCCCTAAATTTTACCTCTCCAACCCAAAATAGTATCAATGACACTAGTTGTCTTTTTCTTAACGTTAGTTCTTAAAACTGTCCAAAATCAGCCACGTCATACAGAACTGAATCAGAATAAATAACACTAATAAAAAACCCGACGCTAATATTTTCTTTACTTTACTATTCACAGTTTAGTGCCCTTTAGTAAACAATGGTACACCATTCATCGTTATTAGATTGAAAAGAAATACTAGTGTTAATGTGGAACGAGAATCAATATTACTATGTAAACCCTCCCCACTGGATTGGTGTTATTCACTCTAGTAAAGATGAACGATGTAGTACATTCATTGCTAAATAAAGACTAGTGAATGATACTGTATTGGTATATGGATGTTGCCTTTCAGGACTTGGAGCTGTTTTGAATACCGCAAAGGTGGAGAAGGGTTCCTCAGTTGCAGTTTTTGGACTTGGGACAGTGGGCTTGGCCGTAAGTGTCTTTCGCTCTCAATAATTAGATTGAACTTTTATTTGTATGCCCCTTGTCACTTAATATGTCATTTGGATCCAAGTTGCAAGAGACTACTGAATCGAAGAGGCAATTGCGTTTTTTGTGAGTCCTGGGGATATGTAAATAGTAAATTTAAGCCCGTTTTGGACAGTTTTAGATAACTTAAAGCTTTTGTGGAGTTATGGACAAAGATCAAAGAGGTTTTAAAGTGACTCGAAGCAAAGTTATGGTCAATTCATTTTTGGAACAGGTATGTGAAGGAGCCAGAATTGCTGGAGCTTCAAGAATTATAGGAGTTGATCAAGACCCTTCCAAGTTTCCTCTTGGTGAGCATTTAAAATAAAGAAAAATATATTATTTTTCGGAAGCTGTTAACAAATTTGTATTGGCAGTAACATAGTTTCTGGAGGCAAACATGTGAATATTATTGTCGCGCATACTATAGTGTTGTTGGGGCCATGAAAATTAGCTGTTCTTAATGAATCGCTAATCTTTTGGGTTCTTCTAAATAAGGAATAATGGCCCCTTTTCTTTTGTTATTTCACGAAATAACCACCAAACAAATTTCCTGATTATGATAACATCAGTTTATTATAATGAAGACTTAATCAGTTTAATGCTTTCATGTTGATTATCATAAACTGTTCTTATTATAATCAAGAAACAATACTATGTGTTTCTTAGTTATCCCCTCTGATAAGCTTCTGCTGAATGGTTCAAAACTTTGGGCCACGTGGAAACAGCTGCTAAATTTGGGGCGACTGAATTCGTCAACCCTAAAGACCATGAAAAGCCCATTCAGGAGGTATGTCAATCGCTTACCATTCAGTTTGCAATTTGAATCTGCTTGGAGGCCATACTATTGCATTGCAATATTCATTTTAAGTTTTATGATGACACGATTCACTACCTCCGTCAATGAAAGTTAGAATGCAGTGTAAATGGATACGTTTTTTTGTTTTTGTTTGTTTATTCGTGATGAACAGAACCCGCGGTCATGACAATATGCAAAATTCCCTATGGTTAGTGCGAAAGCTAGAACAAGCTTATCCTTCAACCGTAAATACAGCTCATATGCGTACCTGTGGACTTAATGTTTCTTCTATTCAAACAATCTAACGTTGTGAATGCACTCGTTAAAGTCTCTATCTTTTTGAAAATAAACTTAAGTCAGGGCAATGCTGTGTGTTCTGTCTGTACCTGCGAGTATTCAGACTGTAAAGCTTTTTGTGAAGTTTTTGCTTATTTTTTGAGTGACACTTTCTCATATGGCCATACAGGTATTGGTGGACATGACAGATGGAGGCCTTGACTACACATTTGAATGCATTGGAAATGTGAAAGTCATGAGGGCCGCACTTGAGGCTTGTCATAAGGTTAGTATTCACAGCTGACTATACTTTTTTTACTTTATTGTTTAGTCTTTTCATCATTCAATTTTTTTTCCACTAAAGAGCTTCCAAGAGAAGATGACAGCGAAAAGGTCGGCACTACTAAGGGACCTGTAGTTATAAGTTTCGATGATTCAACAGAAATGGTGACCACAAACT
Organism: Zygnema cylindricum; assembly: GCA_037447655.1. Lineage (NCBI taxonomy): Eukaryota > Viridiplantae > Streptophyta > Zygnematophyceae > Zygnematales > Zygnemataceae > Zygnema > Zygnema cylindricum. Next base: position 11,351 of record JBBHKE010001372.1, on the reverse strand, counting down.
AACTTAATCCACTTTGTTTGTATATTAACGACATTCTTTGTCAAATATAGAAGTTGATGGTAGCGTTGTTTGCCTGAGAGTGGTGTGCTTGGTCTTTTCCGAGCAACTTCAATCCTAACAAACAAAATGTGGTTCTTTTTAGGGTTGGGGTACTTCTGTCATTATTGGCGTGGCTGGTTCTGGGCAAGAGATAGCCACAAGACCTTTCCAGCTGGTCACTGGTCGAGTGTGGAAGGGAACTGCTTTTGGAGGATATAAGAGTCGAAGTCAAGTTCCTGAACTCGTTGAGAAATACTTGAATAGTGTAAGAGATGTAACCATGACTTTCTCTTTGTGGTTTTGTGGTCATAAGTGTGGTATTGAAATAAACAACCATCCATTTGAACAATTGTTTCAGGTTATAACACTAACATGACAGATTCTTTGTCTTTTACCTTCGAACCAGCTTTTTACTGTGGAGTGTTTGTCATATTTCAATAGAGGATTTCACATGCAGTCCATTTCTGTCGCATAAACTTATTCGAAATCCTCGTATTAAGCATGTCGTTTTATAATGACAATGTTTATGATGACAATTGATCGGTTTTGTCATTTGTTGGACGGAGCATAAAGGCTTTCCGCACTATGGTGAGATCTCGGGAGGTGGACTGAGATTTGTACCTTTTTGTACGATTTTGTACCATTCAGTCAACATTCCGAGATTTCACCAGAGTGCGACAGGCTTACGGTGTTTTTGTTGAGTTTGGGACCTTTGCTTTTCAACGCCATGCATCTCAATTACATCCATATGACCCTAGTTCTTGAGTGCAAAATCCTATATCCATACTATAAATGGTCTTGGATTGTAAGCAGTTTTAACCGAAGTACTATCCTGCGGAAAACTGTATCCATATCATGGATTATGTGTGTGTTTATCAATTTTGTTTGGCTTTTTGGATACAATTGTGGCCTCATTTTCTGCACTTTAGAACTATGCATACACCTGATGTAAATCTTTGTCGGAACTAAGCCGTATTATTTCCACCATATCTTTTTTCATGCAGGAGATAATGGTGGACGAATATATCACACACAATTTACCGCTTGAAAGCATCAACACAGCTTTTGACCTCCTCCATTCTGGAAAAGCCATTCGTGCCGTTATCCACATGTCATAACGGATTTCAGTTCAGCAGTTTTTCGTCTTTATATATGTACGTCGCAATCAAAATTGGGAATAAAATGTATGTTACAATCAGATTTGGTGTTTATACATGGAGGTTGACTGCGCCTGAATTTATTATTTTAAGGAATCTAGATATATGGAATGAAACCAAAGATTTTTAAAAAATGGCTATCCGTCCTACAATAGAGGGACGCAGATTTCCGAAGTTTTTTTTTTTCCTGCCTCATCATCCAAACTGAAGAAAACTCCGTGTGCTAGAAGAACCACATAACACGTTTGAAATGTTGATACAAAAATGAAATTCGATAGCCAAAGCCACGAAAAAAAACAATTATTGTTGAAGGAGATATGTCTCTTGTTGTTCTGTGGGTTGGGTTTTTTAAATAAGGAACTTTCCACTACTCAGGCTTGAACCAGCAAGCATTCAGAAGGAATTCCACAAGTGGGCCAATCTATGAACACCGGAGTGATATGTGAACCTTTTATGGACAAGACACATATGATAATGTTGAGGGGTACACATTGATGAAAGCTTCCACAATTATCACAAAAAATTCAACAATCTTGGTCAGTTGTATTATAATGACTGATACACTTACATTTTATATGTTTGAAATAAGATCCTTTAAAGCTTACAGCTGATATCTTACAGAATACTACTAGAAATATTCACGTTATTGAAGTTCAATGGGGCGTTATTACACGAACGACATAAGCTACAGAGGACATAAAAAGGATCAAACGTACAGCTTTAGCGCACAGGAAAAAATATGAATTTAAACCCGACCTTTGAAGGGGACTTTTGCTCTCTTCGTTGTGGCTATCAATGCCGCAACGAAAAACTAAATAATTTTGACTATGCGTTTCATGAAGTGCATTATCCGCTTTGTACAGAGGCCTATGTTGATGTTCCAGACCTTTCAAGCAACTGCAGTAACATCTTCATGGATTAACCAATCCCAACTCTTCAAAGAACACAACAACCTTACAGTGTATACGGGAGTGCACAGTGCACAGCTCATAACGGGAACATTTCACACGTGGAATGCTACACCGTCCATCACCATTAGAGTTAGTGAATTATTAACGGAATTATTAATATCTTATATCTGCATTCAGTTTCATTTTTTATGTGGGCAATGTCTGAATATTTGGTTCCGAATGGTGATTATTTGATTTTTGTGCTCTACTATTTTTTGTTTCTCCTTCCCTTCCTTTTTTTTATGATTTCTCTTCTTCTTATTGTCTTTTGTCCCTTTTAGCTTCTTCAATCCTTTTATGACCGAAGAAGCTAAAAGTACTACCAGTAATTCTGCAAACATATATCCTCATTAATTACGGCAATGCACTTTCGGACCCGAAATTATCCACACTATATTAGGTGGATGACATTCACACTATCCACATTATACATGGGTTGGGTAGGTGTGGCACGTTGTTAGAGTGGCGTTGAAAAATAAAAACTTCCTGGCGATTACAAAGAGAGAATGCGACTTTGCCTTCCTTTGTGCAAAAGTATCGTCTTCTTCTTGTTTTCGCTTTTTTTTTTCTATTTTTGAGAGGAGTGGAGGAGCTTAGGAGTGGAGGAGCTTTGGAGTGGGGAGTTTGTTAAGTAAATTCTGGGTTTAGTTTGTTAAACTGTGTTGAAGTTGATAGGTTTATATGAATGATATGGGCAAGATCTGGTGTAAACGATTCATGCATGTGGTTCAATCTGTTTTGATGCATATTTTGCGGTGCAAAAAACTATCACCATTGTGTTTTTTTCTTGGTGTCCCTCTAGCTTTAGTTCTAGTTTTAGTTTTATGTATGTCCCGTATAAAAATTTGATAAGTTTGGATTGTGTAACACTTCCTCATTTGTTTGACTAAATTGAACATTTCGGTATCTTTTCAAAACGATCGTCACAACGTCATTTTGTAGGGAAAATGTCTCTCAGTGAGATCTGAAATTGCGCTCAAGAAGCAATGTTTTGCTTGTTTTCAGGGCCATTTTCATTGTGGAATTTTCCAGCACGACTATGGATCAGATTCAGACTCCGATATGGATGAGGAGTCTGATTCAGATGAGGACTACGAGGAGTACTATAACCCTCAATTACTTTTTAATAATTTATACCGTCCTATCTATTTCGTTTGACCGTGAAACTGTCGTTAAGGTGTATCCATTTAGAGGGAATTTAGTGTCAACATAATTTAGTGTATTTCAAGGCTTTTGGCTTCAAACTTGATTAGTGCTGGAAGGTTCCTAAGCGAGACATTTAAAGCACCTTTTAGGGTTTTTGGAGAAACTATGAGAATATCCTTTGTTTGCAAAGAGAGATACATGTGAGTGTAGCGAGCGAGAAGTTTGTGTACAGGTTAATGTTTGTAGTGTATGAAAAGGTTTGTTGTAGCTTGTTTTTTGGACGTCTTTCTATTTCAAGGTTTTTTTGTAAAATTGATAGCTACGTGACACTGAGATGGTCGGAATAGTGTAAGTCACGGAGAGATTCGATTGGCCACACGTGTCAAAATGAGAGGAGGGAAAATCGATGGTAACCAAAATAGATTCGGTTTTTTGAACCCTGTAAATGAAAACCATTTTGAAAAGATGTTTACAAATCATGTTGTTGTTACGTCACACCATAAAAATGAAGAGTATTTTGCAGTAATATTTGAGTTGTCTATGAGATCTTGAATTTTGAATTGTTTGAAGATAGTTCAAAGACTTGTAAATGAAACTGTCTTGATTTTTCCTTTTACGAATGATGATTGTTGTAAACGGATATAATGTTTTAAAATTTTAAACTTGTCCGAAGATGGTTTTTTCACCAGTTCTGTAAACTTTCACTGCCCATTCATTTTATATCAGTCAAACCATATGTTTACACTTTAAATGGTAAATTTAGGGTTTTGTCTTACAAGTGAAGGTCAGTAAACACTATACGTTTGTTGTCTAGGGTGGACTGTTAGTAAGACAGGCTGTAAGGATGGGTGAACATTTAAAACATTTCATACAAAGTATGAGCATCTATATTTCATATTGATAAAAAGTGTGGAGTATTTGGGAAAAGGGACTAAGGTTGTGGAAAACAAAAGTTATTTAATAGACCGAATATTGTTGGTATGGCATGATTCTGTTTTTCCCAAGTTCCTATACAAACTTCTCACTAGTTATGCCATCAGTTTATAACCATAACTATAATTTACCCCACAAAGAAAAGGCTGATGGAGACATTATAGTCCTCAAGGAAATTTAGGGAAAACAAACTCCATAAGTTAACCTGTCATTGAGCCTGAGGAAAATGGTGGAATAAAAATTTGTGGATAAAAACATAAACATGCGAACAATACTACGGTAATCTCATGAAAAGCCCTCCCTACATTTTCTTTGGCATGTCATGGATGGATGTCAATAGTTTTTGCTGGTGGTCATGCTTTTAAGCGTGGAGTATTTATCATTTTTCAGCAAATCCTCCACATGCTGTCCATTTCTGGCTCACATACTTCATTCAGATTACTCGGACAAAGTATCATTCGATTCTGACAGTGCTCATGATCACAATTGGTTGGTTTCTTCACTCCTGGGACGTTGCCCAAGATTTGAACCTTTTGGGTACTTTTTTGTACCAAAAACATACAAATTTCGATTAGGCCCCAGATATTTTACCATGCTGTCGTGACTTAGGACCTTGGCATGTGAATTAAGCGCAAAAGTTATATCCATATTAGAAGTTGTAGATTGTAAGCATTTTCAATCTTGGTACTAAAAAGCGAAAAAATGTACCCATATCATTGAGACCGCGCATTTCACAATTTTGTGTTTTTTGGAAATAAATATGGCTTTTTTTCCCACTTCAGAACTATGCATACACCTGACTTGGGTTTTTTTTCATGTAAACCTTTGTCCAAACTAACCCATATTATTATCACCGTATCTTATTTACGGATATATAATGATTATAATGGTTTACGAATATATTACGCACAATTTACCACTTGAAAGCATCAACGGCTTTTGACCTCCATTCAGGAAAAGCCATTCGTGCCGTTATCCACATGTCATAACGGATTTCACTTCAGCAGGATTTCGTCTTTATCTATGTATGCCACTATTATAGGAGTTAAAAATATATCTTACAGTCAGATCCCTTGTCCATACATGGACGATACTAGTATCTCCTCAATTGATTAATTTTAAAGAATCCAGAAAACGTGGGAGTAAACTTAGAAACAATTATTTTTACTAGTAAACTTTCCCATCCATACTCTACAAATTAGGGTTTTAAGCTCCTAAGTACACGCTAACTTCCAAGCCATCCGGTACTTCATCTCTGTACTCTAAAGTGGACTCAATATACTCGCTCTTGTACTTGGGAGATGTACGCACATAGTCCAAATAGGGAGATAGAGATTTGTTAAATATACCTGCCACAACATCCAAAACCAACTAGATTCCACGCGTCAGAACCAAATAATACATTGGAAATAAAATGTATGTTAAAGTCAGATTTGGTGTCTATAGAAGGAAGATAAGATTATCTGTTCTTCAACTGATTATTATAAAGAATCCAAAAAATCTAAACCAAACAAGATTCCATGCGCCAGAACCACATAATGCATTCTAGAAGTCAATGCAAGGGAGGAAATTTAAAAGCCAAAGCTACAACCATTTCTCCTCAGCTTAAAAAAATCAAGAATTGTCAAATCAACAATGTCCCTTGAGAGTATAATTACTTTGAGTTTTGAGCCGTAGAAAAAGTAAAATCAAAGAAAACAAAATATACTTGGTTGTGCAGGTTTTTAAAATCAGTGGTTGGTATTTGAGCTTTTAGTGTTTTTTTTAGTTGAATTTTCAGTTTTTCGTAACCGAGGTTGTGTTTGGTAGTTTAATTTCCCTAAACCCTAAAACCTACCTGCATTATCTGCAACAACAATGGCTCCTGGAGAAAGAAGGGCTTCTGCAGCTTTAAGGTAGTCCAAATACTCCCACGGTTTGGCGTCTAGAAACAAAAAGTCGATAGGAGCATTTACTTTTGGCAAGGCTATAATTCCATCTCCCCATCGAATATCCACTCTATCTGCCATTTTTGCCTGCCAAACAAACCTTCTCAAAGGAAAAAAAAAAAATCGATACGACTCGAGTTTATATTTTAGGGTTTGTGTTTTACATTCTCAGTAACATCTTTACATAAAGTTCTAGAAATACATGGAGAGTTTTAGGAATACTCGGAGAGAAATCACACCTTTTCGCCACCATGAGCCACTTGAAATCGATTTCGAAAGAAATTACAGAAGAACCATTTGGCATTGCTTGTGCCAATTTTATCGCGGAGTATCCGGTGAAGCTTCCAACCTACCATTCCCATAAACTTAAAACGAGTTCAGATTATGTGTTACCATAAAACAAAACCTAAACCTATAACTACACCGCGGGTCGCCCTTAAGAGTACAGAAATAGTTTCTGGGGGCTTATTGCAGTGATATTTTTCCGAATGACGTGTACGGTTGCGATTATGAGCCGCTTAAAAGAATGGGTGTTACGATTTTCTTCTTTTTTCAGTATTATTAACAATATTTCGTGGTCAGAGGCCAGAAAAAAATGGTGCAGAATTCGCCCTAAAAAAGATTCACGGTGTAAATTTCAAATGCAGAGCAAGAAGTGAATTGGAAAAGAAGCATAAAGAATTGAGATTTTTGAAGGTACTGCCTTAAAGAGGAATTCAATGCAGGATTTAATGAATTCAGAACACATGATTGATGACAAGCACATTCCTAAATGGAATTATTCTTACTTTCAGAAAATGCTGAAGGAGAGTGCAATACCTAACAACAATTCCTACAGAAAAAGCAAATATAGCCAGTCGAGGGGAAAGCTGTCGCATGATCAAATTTTTGAACATGCGCCAGCACTATGAAAGCGGGGAAAAAAAACAGAACGGGACAGTCCAGATGGCTTCCGACAAATACAGCCGTAACAATCTATATATAATAAGATACAGAACAATTAATCCTAACAATAGCTTATGAAATGTTATTGTACATGTTATTTTTCGGTACATACAAGCAGCATCCTTACATGTACAAAAATCAAAGTGATCCGATCATAATAACAATTTTTAACGAACGATGGACGCTGGCTGCAACAACCTTTTATAGACCAAAGCTTCTTAGAAAACTCACTTCAACAATCAGTTTAGGCTGTTTTTTCTGCACCAGACCCTGGAGAATGGCGCCCTTCTGCAAAACATACAATAAAATAAAAGCAGAAAACAAACAAAAATGAGTGATAAATACAACACATTTTCATGTGGAGCTCAGACACTAATCTTGCTAACGACTACAGTGGGAAGAGAGGGACCTTTACAAGAACACATACATTAGTACATCAATCATTCAGGATCCATTTACCTAAATTGAAATGAAATACTATTCGTCTGACTAATTGGGTAATTACACAAGCGTTATTACTGACCTTACTGGCCAGTAATCACAGTAATCACAGAAAACTGTACTTTTTCTACACAATACGTTTTTCTGTACGATTACTTTGATTTCTGGCCAGTAATGGCAGTAATAGAGCTCGTATATTTACCCTAAAATACAAGTATGTTGTGTTCAATCTCAAGGATGATGAGTACCTGCCTTAGGCCCAACTTGTGGCAACAAGTCTTTCTTGCCCCATCTGTCGAGCCTCCGAATAATCCAATCATCATCCACAGGTTTTAGACGAGACATTGTCTCACCACTCGGATTCACAAAAACCTCCCTGACAAAAATCAAACATTTTCTTAAAAAGTCAAACTTTTCCTCCAAAGGCAAACACTTCCTCGAAAGTCGAACACTTTCTCCACAGTCACTTCACGTTTACCACCATTAGTGTGGTTGAAAAGAGAGTGGCCCACATTAGTGGCAGTGAGAATGTAAATAGGTGGGAATAACTTACTACAGTGTAAATTCAATAATAAGTGTTGGCTGCAATATATGTTGTGAAATACTCCGATGCGTAACTTACTGTGCCCACACTAATGGTGGTAGACGGTGTGCAGTCTTTTCTGAGATGGGGCAAAACAGCTTATATATCTCCATTCTTTTACTTCCTTTATATCATTGGGAAGGGAAAGACTTAAAGAAAAGACAAATGAAGATATAAGTAACATAAGCAGAAAAAAGGAGTTTAACAGGACATACCTGTCCCCAAGTCGAATTTGGGCTTCTCGAATTTCCTTCCTCTCAACAATTCGTTTCTCCTTCTGATAACCCACCAATTTGTCAGATACATTCCAGACGAAGAAAGACTTAACATATGAGAACACAACTAAACGATCTTCCAGAATAGTCTTAGTCTTTTCCAATGCATTTCCATACTCAACACATCCATTCTTACCTACATTTTTGACACTTCACGTGTCCGTGTCTCCATGTTAATTTCTCATGCCTTAAGTGGCTCTTTAGCAAATGTCTAAGCTTTTGATCCTAGCTAGAAGATATTGGTCCAAAGCAAGATCATGAGTAAAAATAAGGCCTACCTGCTTTCCTTCCCACCAAAAAAGGGTGCCAAATACAATTGCTCCAGCTAGATTGATTCCTACATTTGAGATGCCTCCCTCAGCCAGCTGAACCCATTGGAATAAAAGTATCAGTGTCAACAATAAGACCAATGTCCAATTAGTATTCATAACTCAAAAATTCAAGAAAATCACATTTTAATGAGTCAAGAATGTACACACAGCCTGGTGCGCACTTTCCTGTTCATTCCAGAGTGAAGGATTTGGGCATCAAAGACGGTGGTGTTACAGAAGTACTAAAGTTAAATCGTAAACTAGAATAAAAACGGCTCACATTGAGGACAATTTGAATACATTCAGATGGCTGGACCAAATGAGCTACACTGCCCATCGCTACTAATGTAAAGGATAATTAGTGTAAAAGCGGAATTAGAATGTATAACACTAATTTAATGAAGAGCGACGTGGCACCTTTTAGCCCACTCCCTTAAATAGTATTATTAACACTATTTTGTGATTTGGGTCAGAAAAAGAAGTGACCAAGTGTTAAAAGCACAAATAGAGATGGCCAGCGTAGTTTGCTAACAAGGAGTACTTTAAATGATTCAAATAGCCGCTCAAGAGTTGACAACAAATGAAATCATAAATGGCACATGGCTCTCTAGATTCATTCCAGCGCATTTAAAATACGATAAAACAACATGGCATGATCATTAGATGGAGTATCTACCAGGACACATGAGAAGAGATTGATCTCCTAAATTGCACTACCTTGATATTGCCGATGATATCTTGAATGATGGTTTATTTACATCAATTAGAAATAAAAAGATGAGCAATCGTTGTCTTCCATTGACTCTGGAACCACATAAGACATATGTTATGGTTGCTCTTATGAGATTGAACAAGCAATTTTGACATAAAGGATTCAAGATTACGAATTTCGAAGTAAATAAAACACATGAGAAGATCGGAAATGCCGTAATGGAGAAAATTCAATTCTATAACATATAAGAAGACACATTAACTAAAACATATGAGAAGATCCACGGCAATGGAGAAAATTCAATTACCTCGAGACTTGGATTAGCAATAACTTTTGATAAAGACACAATGAAGGCCACTGTACATGATGCAGCGCCAGATGCAAAATAGATCCTGGATTTCAAACAGAAAAAAAATAATGAAAAGGAAATGAATGACTTTATGTGATTTTTTGTAATGGAAAGAGATCTTCAACAAGGTGTCATTTGTCATGTGCACTATTAATTTGGTGCCTAAACCAACAGGAACTTCGGATTGTTAAGCTGTTTTGATTCAAAAACTACTACAATGTTTAAGCATACAGCTTGATCATACATTATCGACAAATACGAAATAATGTTCAGCAGCGAAACGGAGAACGGAGAATAACATAGAAGTATGCAGCTCTTACTAAAACAGTTCAGTACATGTCTTATGCATCAATCTCCGGAATGATGGAATTGCTATTGAATACTTTGCCTCTTCAACTCTCTCATATCTCTTGAAGTGAAAAAATTACATTCTTTCAACAATGCATCAGACAAACTTGCAAAACAAAAACAAAACAAAACAAAAATGATAAAAAAAATACAGACCTTCTCAAAGGCCTTGGAGCAAGATAATCGATAAAGGTACGAGAATCTTTCAGCTCATCTTCAATCCGAGTTCTCCTCTCAATATCTTCTTCTGAAAGATTACTCCTTGTTGAACTCACAGTTTTTGAAGAAACTGGAAGCTCTTTACTTAAAATATTTTTTTGTTGTCCATTATTTTCCGAAACAATGTTTGTTTCTTCTTTGATTTTTTCACCTTTTGCACTGTCTAAACATCTAATTGATTTTTTTTCTAAACGTGTATTCCTCTTGAAGTACTTTTTTTTGTCCATATTTAAAGAAGGTGACAGACCTGTCTTGCCTTGTACTTTTTGAGCAAAATGGTCACTAGAAGACAAATAATATAAGGACTGATAACAGGGCTCATAGCAAAGACTTGTCGCTAAAGAAGGAGAAGGTAAGGTCAAAGCCATGGTATTTTTGGTATCTAGAAATAAAATGAGAACAGGGAGCTGTAACTCCTTTTAATAGTATTCTTTTATATTTTCTTCCTTGTTTATTTAGTCCTTCCTATGTTTACCTTTTCATCTTATAATTATTATTTTTTTGAAGTTATGCAAGAGAATCACAGCAGAACTTTGAGTTTTCTGAAACAAATTCCGTAGAGTAATTCAAACAGAAAAATACTTGTCGGTTGAAAAAAATATGGATTACCATTTGATTACTTTTGAAAAACGACCGGTTTCCCTCACGGCCGGCTAACATATTTACCGCGGTTCCAGCCGGCTCCTTTCAAAGGTGAAATAAACAAACCAACAGGACTGAAATGTAAAAACAAATGGGACACGATGCCACGTGGCTAACCATATCAAAAATATGTACTTCCCACCTTTTAGCAGTGTCTCCGCGCGCTTTGTCAGAGGTGGTTTTAGCAGCCGTCGGTACAGATAATTTCTGGCGGCGTTAGGTGGACACCCGTCACAATCAGCACAGTACACCGCGCATCGTTATTAGTGTCAACGACACTAGTTTGGGTTCTTAAAATTTTGATTTTTTTCCTCAAATAGGATACATGATTTTAATTTTTCCTTGACGTTAATTAAGGTACCGTACAAAATAG